>JADOBS010303418.1:0-18839 GCA_015708375.1 Cydonia oblonga
ATGCTTGGTTGCAAAGGTTTATAAGTAGTCAGCCTATCATTTGGTTTCCATAACCAAGTTTTTCTTTCTCACTCCTTATGTTGTGTACTTTTTCTTACTTAATCCATACTTGTTTCAAAAAGGCTTATCCTATATCAGCCGGCTAATTAACAAAGAATGTCCTACTTAGCTAACAAACATCGAGTTTGGAGTTGGGCAGAGTGAATACGAGACTATTGAAGTGTAGCTTGAAAAACAAACAAGAACATAATTGAGAGAAAAAGACGCGTAAAAATCGTTTCCACGTAGCACATGAGATTTACCCAGCAAATTAGGTCAATTAAGCAATCCCACTCACATGCTTCAACTTAGGTTAGACAATGAATCCCAAACTCTCCAATTGGGTAAATCCCACCTGCCTTACAAAATTGAGCCACTACGTAATACCAATTGTAGGCCTCCCTACATGATCAGATTGACATTGGAAGCAAAGTTGAATTGGGGTGGGGTGACACAGGCGGTGTGGTGTGATTGGCCGGAGGTTTAAATTTGGAATGATCCATTCAGAGTGCAACAAAAATACACTGTTTTGATGAGTGTTGCTTAGTGCCATGTCTACATGCAGTTTGTTGGCTTGCTTGGATATTAGTATTTTAGTGAGGGGAAGTTAGGAGAACTGAAAAAATTCAACATATAAAATGGAGAGGAGGGGAAGGAATAGGAACCATCTGAAGATGGTGGGTTGGAAGACATGGATTTGCTTCAAGCAATCCTTCCTCCTCCCAACTAAGTGCTTCCTTCTCAAGCTTGCTTCACATTCAAGGCAAAAATCCAAAGGTGAGTTAAGTTTCCAATTATACTCTCACGCTTGGACTTTCCTATTGCGGAAATGCTACTAGAACAGTATCTCGAGCCAATTAGACGCTGCTATCTGAGGAGTTTAAAACTCAAAGCAGTGCGTGATTGTTTTAGGATACTGCGATAGTGGAATTCCCGATGCGAATGAATTTCTCTCCTCGTTCAATTGTTATTGAGATTTGGGTTAAATTTGCAGGAAATGGGCATGGATTGGTGAGCTTGTACAAAGACATGGAATCTCATGGGGAATATGAAGATATAAGAGTGATGTGGGAGATTATTCACTCTTGTCAACAGAATGCAAACAACACTAGAAGGAGGAGGAGGAGGAGGAAGAGGACTTCTTCTTGCTGGAGATTCTGTCTTCAGCCTACATAAATTTTGTCCTTCCTTTTCAAGAGAGATATATGAATCTTAGCTTTGGTTCTGCAGGATTTCACATGTAAATACCAGTACATGATAGTTTGCTCTCGATTTCATTCTTAGCGTTGTTCAAGCGCGCTACTTTGTAATTTTAGAACAGAAGAATGAGAGTATTTCGAAAAAAAGCATATAAGAAGGTCCACTTAATCATAACAGAACTTAGTTCAATTTTTACACAGTCATAGACTAATAAGATAACTAGAACATAATCACTAATTCAATAAACTCTTCACTACATAAGTTGGAGGCGATCAAACCCTCGAACCAACAATTTGCGCAGCAGTAAGTCTACTCTGACCTGTCGAAAGCGCGCCTGCCTGAGCTCACACTCTTATCAGCTTGCCTAAATAATTATACATAATTCTGGAGAGAGAGGGCACTCCAAAGAGAGCTGTGAATTTTTAATGTGCAGCATCACCCTCGTGAAGGAGCTGTTGGTCAAAGTGCCACACTCCTGCAAGCCATGAAGTAGCTCATTAGAGTCCAGAAATTAAGATACGAGGAGTCAAAAGGAAAATACAGTGGCGAAAAGTTGGAAGTATGAAATTTGTTTCATACCATGGCCTTTTCCAACCATTCTCAGTTGAGTGACATAGTCAGCTATCTTCTTAATGGCTTCAACCTGTAAATAATACAGGAACAAATCGTTAGTCAGCGTTTGAATATTGCAAAGCAGCGGTTTTCCTTCTGCGTTTTGGTATGTTCACTTATTGAAATGATTATGAACCAGAGTAAGAACCAAGAACAACCGATCTTGGCTTTTTACCCTAATGATGGCAATATCACAATAGTAATTCAAACTCGTACTAGAGTAGAAAACGTGTTTAATTCACCTGCTCAGCCAAAAACTCACTCTCGATAAAATCTGTCAATTGGGCATCATTGTTCTTGTCTGCAACCTGTTTTGGATCAAACAATGAGAATTTAATATAAAAAGAAAGCGTCATATGGAAGCGAGACACCATGAGCTTTATCAATGACCTCAAACCAATCTCATATGACAGAGATGTGTTACCTTATGCAAGTTCAAGAGTTTTTCATTTGTCAGCTTCTCCAGAGACAATGCTAACTCCATTGCTGCATCAACGAATCAACGAAAAATAAGTTATCTTGGAGACTAATTTAAGGGTTTGTTTTTGTTTTTGGTTTTTTTTTTTAAAGCTTGACTTAGGTACTATAAGTTAATGTATAGGTCTTCACTTGTTGTTTTCAGATAAGGACATGCTCAATCTCTAATTATACATTTCACCAATTCAGCATCCAGCAGCAAAGAAATTGTCAACGCCGATAAGTACTCTGTTGTCTACGGAATGAAGAACTTACCATACAATGCATCTCCCTTTTCTACATGATCAAACTCCGTAGGCGGTGCTATTATGGAGTGCAGTGTCACTCTCCCACCTCGCATATTCTGAGAAATAAACCGCAACACTATCAAATCTCGCAATACAAGACCCTAACACACGAACACGCAGACACACAAAAAACTTGTATGTCCTTGATGGCGAAATGAAACAAGAATGCAGAGAATTGAGTTTAACTTATACCTGATATTCCATCAGCTTTTCGGCATGTCCTCTTTCTTCCTCGCTCGATTCCTTGAAAAACCTGATACATCACAACAAATTAACCGCGCGTGCAAGGAGACTAGTATATATATTAAGCGGGATATTTAAGGTCTGTTTGGTGCTCTAATTGAATCCAACTTTTTAAACTCAAAAATAATTTTCAAGTTTTAGGTTTCAAAAACTTGTTTGGTAAGATTATTTTTAAAAACTAAATTTAAGACTAACTCAAAAATATAGTTTATTC
The DNA here is from genome assembly GCA_015708375.1 of Cydonia oblonga. NCBI lineage: Eukaryota > Viridiplantae > Streptophyta > Magnoliopsida > Rosales > Rosaceae > Cydonia > Cydonia oblonga. Next base: position 3,073 of record JADOBS010303418.1, read on the forward strand.
TCTAAAAACATAAAAAGTGAGATTTTTCTTTTTTCTCTCTCCTTTTTTTTTTTACCTTTTTCGTCTCTCATCTGATCCGCTCTCTTCATTATCTCAGTTCATTCTCTCACTCCTCTTCCTCTCTTCTCATTCTCTCTCTTCTTTCTCTTTCCTTCAATCATCTCTTACTTTATTTCCTCCTCTCTCCTCTTTCTCCCTCTTCTGCGACCCATTTTTTTAGATCTCTTTGTTTAGTTTAAGTCGTAAGATTTAAAAATTTTAAATCGCAAACCAATCAAGTTTTTGAGTCTTAAAAGAAAATTATTTTCAAGAAATGTTATTAAAAAATATTTTGAGAAATGATAAAAAATTTCAAATAGGGTATCAAATAGGTCTTTATGAGTTTAGAGTGTTTACTTGGCAAGGCCCTTGAGAGCAATGTTGTCCCTGTCAAAGTACGCAAACAGTGCATGGTACACATACGACACATTGTACTCCACACTGTCACACAAAAATTTAAGATCTAAGATTAGAATATGAACAAGAAAATCATCATAAAATCAAAACAAATAAATTACAATTATTAAAGTTGAAATTTTGTGACGACAACATAGAGATACACACTTGATCTGCTCGTTTATGGCGGCTTCGGACTCGTTTGCGTAGCGCTGACGGGCAAGAGAGACATGAGGAGCCACAGGGACAACAAAAGCATCGTTCTTCACCTCCTCAAACGGCTGAAACACCACGCCGGTCATCGCCACTGCATCCCTCGATGCAGAAACCGAAAACTTTTCGAGTTTTCGCTGCGGCTTGAAGCTCAGAGCGGAGGAGGGTGATCCAAGTTTTGAGTTGAACAAGAGGGTGCTAAAAGCACCACCATTGTCCCGTTGCTTGGATGGGACCGAAAATGTCGAAACGGACCTCAGAGACATCGTCGATGCGATTTCCGAACGGAGTATCTCCAACCGGTGATTCGAAATCAGAGATTTTTGAGCAAGAATTTGGACTGAAAATTGCAGAGGAATTGGAGAATGGTGAAGAAATGTGAGAGGCTGGGAGTGTGGTGAGGCGATAAATAGGGATATGGTGGAGATCCAGTTGGCATGAGATTCATTCTGGACCGTTGGATCAAAAAGCATGTGGAAGGCTACGATTGGAACACGTGTGGGGGCGTGTGGTGACCTCGTGGTTGTTTATCTTGTGCCTCTGATATCGTGGAATCCAGCACACTTTTGGTTCCAAGTTGCAATTTAAAAGTGTCACAATTTTGTCTTTTTATTATTGCGGTTTCCCACGCGCTCGAGTGAAGTAAACGAAAATACGCGCGATTTCAGTCCGCCGACTAAATGGAAAGGGCACTTTCGTATTATACAAGATAGTTTTCCCTTCCGTTGGCGGCGAGTAGCCAACTTTCATAGCGTGGCGAGCTTTGAAAAGTTTTTTCTTTTTTTTTTTTGGTCAATACCTTTGAAAAGTATTTTAAATTTTCTTTTATTTTTTTTTGTAAACAATAGGAATATTTAAAATTCTCAGGTATCATTATATTGTAACGAAGTTGGCTATAGAAGCGTGCCGTTGTCCTTCATTGATTGTAAATGCCTCGACTTTAAATAACCATCTACATAAATTATAGTAATTAAATCAGAATAACATTTTGTTAAAAAATTTATTAGTTTTCTTAATTACAATCGATAATATTATTTAAAGCTAGACTAAAAGAAGAGAGAGTTTGAACATCTAACGTATTGGATTAAGAAGAAGGTTCTAACCACTCGAACAATCGCTACTAAAAAACATTATCAGTTGATATTTTCGCTAAAAAAAATAGGTTGAAAAATGTAAAAATGTGGAAGAAGAAAAAACAAGTTGAATAGTACGAGAGGTGGAAGACGCTGGAAGCCTCTAGGAAGAAAAGTATAATTTCCATCAGTATGATTTGATTTCAAATTTACAATGAAGGGGTTGTTGACTGGTTGTTGATTTGGTATGGTCGGGTTCGGTTTGGGTTTGGGTCGCAATATTGGGATTTGGAAAGGGATATATAAGCATGGATTTGGGTTGGGGAAGGAAATTAATTGGGTTTATTAAGCCCTACTACTTGATTTGTTAGTTGGGCCAAAAAGCCAGACTGTGAAATGGTGGCCTTGGGTTATGATTGTAGTGATAATCCAGATTAGTAATTCATTGAATGAGAAAAAGAACAAAAAAGGAAATAAAAACCATATTAGATCAAGAGAGAAAAAAGTTGTGAACTTATTGGAAGACCTAATTAAAGTTAGGCTAATGATATTCCTATTCATTTGTAAATTAGAGGTCTCAGTTTGACTCACGGATGGTAAAAATGTATTATATTTATGTTGAGTTGGATACTTAGTTAATGGTTGTCTCATTGTGTGTCCTGATCTCCCTTCCCCTCTTTCCTTAGAGTAGAATATTTCCCTTTTTCTTAATATCGTTGTATAAGGGAAAAAAAAAAGGATAATACTGACATTCCCCTCACTTGCGAATAATTAGAGCGATAACCTAGAGTAGTAATTCATTGAATGAGAAAATAACAAAGAAAGAAATCAAAGCCATATTAACTTATTAGTAATTCATTAACAAAACAAGGATATTAACTCATTGGAAAACGTTATTTAAGTTAGGTCATTGAGAACTGTATGGACTCGTTTGACGTCAAGGATTGTCATGTTGATAGAAATATCAAATATGAATGTCAGTTTGCATATTCTTTTTTCTCATTGAAGATATAAGGTGGAGAAGCGTGAACAAATCAAAATTGTCCCATTCAATCCCAACATTTTTTAAGGGATTATTAAGGTTAAGATTTCTCATGATTTCTTCATCTTCTACCTTCACTCGAACAAACATGCAAGTTGACATTCATATTTTCATTAACATTCATGTCTAGTGAATCAATCAAATCAAATCAAGTCAATTTTGTTTTCATCAAATGAGTCCTATAGGACCATTTATAAGGTTCGAACTCAAAATCTTCTCTAATCAAATAAAAACGGTAACCGACTAAATGAATGTCTCTACGTGTTCGGACAACTTCTTAGAGTTCCATTTTTTTCCTGAGATTTTATTATTTTTGTTAGACGGAAATAGTGATTGTGCGAGAGTGAGTAGTTTATGGGATTGAATAACAAAAATTGAAGTTATTAGGAAACGAGCCTGATCTAATGGAAAATTGGTCATGTACTTTCCTTACGCTGCATGCCCTATTCTGGCATGATTTTATTGATTTGGTGAATACATTTTCTTGTACTAGACAATACTTTATTCGTTTTGTGGATGAAGCTGGACAAAATAAAAATTGAGTTAATTTTATTTTTTGAAATCTGATCCATTTAGATGAAACTTATAAAACGCAATATATCGGACCGTTGTCCAATTTAATAAGTTCAGTCTCAACATTGACAAGTTACCTAACGATTAGAACATTAACCCAACAAAAGCTTTTGGACAACATCAGAAAATAAGCATACCAAATCAGTTACGCAAGGAATCTGCAAAATGACCAAGACTGCATGCTTGAATTTGAGATAAGAGCTTGTCTAATATACGGTCGCTCGATGTGAGAACCTGTGGCTCTGAGGCTCTCTGCCATGTCAAAAACATCTTATTTTTGGAAGCCTTGTGAAGAATAATGTCGACACCCTGCATGCGTGTCATTTTCTACAATGGAAGAGTTTTTGTCATTCAATGACTATAGTTTATGATTCTATGCGGCTCACATGATTGATGTTGCAAATTAATATAAGAAATGTTACATTCAACAGATGTATGTAAGTTTTTCTACATCTTCACGACCACAAAATGTCTTACAACTTTTTTTTTTGGGCACCTAGGTCATGATAAACAAAAGAATGATTAGAAGTGTATTTGGCACACTCAGTCTTATTTTTCCATCCATTAGTTATATAAGGTGCATGAAAAAAGATGACAGGTTGGTGGACATAACAGCACTCTTGATTAATTGAATCTCAAAACCTACTGCTGTGTAGGTGACACCTAGCTCTTCCATCGTAGTTATAATGGGAGGGGTGCCTTATTAGTCCATTCTCCCTTTTGAGATATTGTATATATATACACTTTGCGTTTGGGATTTGAATTGAAATGCGAAATTTTCGACAGGGATGGAAACTGATTGTGGTAAGACTTGTGTGCATGTGGACATAAACGAAGATTGAAGCTTGTGGATAGCACAAGCATGGCACACCATTTGTCCTTAAGCTTATGGAATTGCTTTCTCGTTTTGGAACTGAAGTCGATGTAATTTTTACACGGGAATGTTTCTAGATAATACTTCCCTCTTTCTAATATTGTATCAATATTGTAAAGAATGTATTAATTATGCGTCGATATGTTCTACTATCAATAAGATATTAATAACTCACCCTTTCTATATTGCAAACTGAAACATCAAGTTTACGGGAAAATAGCAAATAAAGAAATGAACTTTGGGGTCACATATAATACATAGTGGTAATAGAAAACTAGGAATGATGCTAAAGATACCAAATTTTACTATTTTTGTAAACAACATAAATGGCGGTTGATGGTTAGACTTCTTTTTTAAATTTTTTATAAAAAAATTATAAAAAAAAAACCCAACTATTAACCGCTGCATCATGTTATCTACAAAAAATGATCCGAAAATTTGGTCTCCCTAGTGTTTTCCGAAAACCGGATACTATTTTATTTTGTTTTGGTAGTACTAGATACTCTTTTTAGTAACGTATTAATCTCCCTCAGTTACAAAAATATGAAATCCTTCTGATTCTCTTTAATCTCTCAAACACTCTAAATTTGATTTCTTTCTTTCTTTCATTCTTTCTGAACTAAATGTGTAAAAAATGTAATTCAGTTTCTTTCATTCTCTCAAAAATTCACCCAAAAACCAATAACTTTCTCTACAATATGGAGACAACCCAATATTTCACATTCAACCGGAAAGCGATTCCCAAACCCCAATCATTCACTCCCTCTTGTAAACCCTCCAACCCTATTCCGATTACAAATACGAACAGAGGGTCGAAACGATTTTCCATACTCGAACTCATTTTCCTGATTTTGAATCGCTTTTTTTTTTTTTTCGACAATTTTCTCTCCGAAGTTTGAACCCCATCTTGTCCTACACCATTCACCATGGTGATTGACGCCTCCCCTGCATTCCAAACCGTCACTCAACCCCGCGACTTCCGGCCAGAAATATCAGCATCCCACTCCTCCGCCCATGACGGCCTAGAGTTCTGGCAGTTCATGATTGCCGGCTCCATAGCGGGCCTAGTTGAGCACATGGCTATGTTCCCAGTTGACACACTCAAAACTCGCATGCAGATTTTTGGCGGGTCCTGTTCAGTTCAACCTATTGGCGTTAGACAGGCCCTTGGCTCGATTCTGAAGCTCGAAGGCCCCGCAGGGCTCTACCGTGGCATCGGTGCAATGGGGCTCGGAGCAGGACCTGCCCATGCAGTTTATTTCTCAGTGTACGAGATATTCAAGGAGTATTTCTCACGTGGGAATCCGAACAGCCCGGTGGCGCACGCGGTTTCCGGGGTGTTTGCGACCGTAGCAAGCGACGCGGTGATCACACCGATGGACGTGGTGAAGCAGCGGCTGCAGCTGCAGAGAAGTCCGTACAAGGGAGTTGCGGATTGTGTGAGGAGGGTGTTGGTGGAAGAAGGGGTTGGAGCTTTTTACAAATCGTACAGGACGACTGTTGTGATGAATGCCCCGTTTACTGCCGTCCATTTCGCTACGTATGAGGCAGCCAAGCGAGGGCTGATGGAGGTGTCGCCGGAGAGCGCGAGTGATGAGAGGCTGGTGGTTCATGCCACTGCAGGTGCGGCTGCTGGGGCTTTGGCGGCGGCTGTGACCACCCCGCTTGATGTTGTAAAAACTCAATTGCAGTGTCAGGTCAGAACTTTTAGCAATCAATTCGTTGCTCAATATGTTTGATCCAATTTGTATGGTTTTTATTGGGTTTGGAATCTGGATGAAAGAACAAGCAGTTTTGCACCACAAAAAATTAGTTCTTTGTTGTTCCGGAGAGAAACTTATCAATGACGGGAATCCATTGCGGCGGTATCCCATGCCACTAACGTACTGTTTTGCATCTTAACTTTCTCTGCATGATTGGTTGAAGATACCATCACAATGATATTCTTGTTACGATGAAGTCCTTGTTGCTATGTTTTTTTTTTTTTTTTGCTATGCAAGTACTGGAAAGATTGTATTTGTTGCTTTCAAATTGCCTTAGTAGACCTTGCTGGTTAGCAAACTGCAAAAGACTAAATTGACTTCTGTTCTAATAGCAACTCAATCTGATTAGACTGTAGGCTGTTCGGAATTAAACTTGGGGTTTTCTTAAGGTTTCAATCTTTTTGACACAGGGGGTTTGCGGGTGCGATAGATTTTCGAGTAACTCGATAGGGGATGTTATTCGAAGCCTGGTGATGAAGGATGGATACCGCAGTCTTATGCGAGGTTGGATTCCGAGGATGCTCTTCCACGCCCCGGCTGCAGCAATTTGCTGGTCCACTTATGAAGCATCAAAAACTTTCTTTCAAGAACTCAATGGCAGCGACAGTTCCAGGAATTGATCAAGCAAGATGGATCTGCAGAAGCCTTGATCTGGATTTTCACAAACTAGAGCAGCAGCTTTGGAGGTGTTATGCGCATAATCAACTCGGTTGAAAGCCCTTGTTTGTGTAAATGACTAATAAGTTCACCGGGAATTCCCAACTTCTAGTTTTGTTAAAAGGGAAAATTTGTGAAATGTCATATGAACTTGTACCCATTTTTCAATTTGTCATATAAACTAAAATTTTAAGCAATTTGTCATACTAACTTTCTGAAATCATCAATTTGTCATCTCACCCTAAATGTGTTAAATTTTTCATCCAAAATAAATCATGTGACTTGTCTTCAGGATTATTTCTATCATTTTAACGCACCACTTCCTTCTATTGAGTTGCATTTGATCAAAGCACTTATAGGGTGTTCAATTTAGCATGTCATGAAATCAAATTTTATATGAGCTCTGTAATATGAAAAACGAGTTGAGGTTTGGTGCCAAAAATGGAGTTGCAGATGCACATACACGGCTCGAACACAACGATCCGCATAAATACCGTCGAACACAAAATTTAAGGGTTTTACTAAGAAAAGTAAAGAACTTGTAAAAGGATCTTAAATGACAGAAATAACCTTGAACACAAGCTATGTGCCTCGCATATGACTTATTTTGGATATAAAACTTTACGTAGTTGGGGTGAGATGAAAAATTGATGATTTCAAAAAGTTTGTATGACAAATTGCTTAAAATTTTAATTTCTATGACAAATTGAAAAAAAAGTGTACAAGTTCATATGACATTTCAAAAAATTTCCCTTCAGTTAATATGTCCGAGAGAGGTACACGAGTGATTTAAAAGTCGATATGTTGGAAGCAAAATGCCCAATTTGATACATAAAACACAGTAATTTTCTAAAACCATGGAGAAGAAGAAATATTAACCGCATCAAACCGTTCGAAGTCCACAGGAAACAAACAAGAGTTGATTAAGCCAGAATTCGTACAAGCCAAATTGTCCAAAAGCTCTACAAACTAAATCACACAATAAAAACTGATGAGCATTCTGACCCTTGTTAAAACTTCTCGACAGTAATTCCGTCTCTTTGAACCTCATAAGCCTCTCTACTCCTGGTTCTCTTCAACCCAGCTGTGAAATGGAGCTTCGATCCTTCCGATGTGATGCATGACACATTTACCCATATAAGCACCTTTGTCTTCATCCCCTGTATATCTTCTAGCCTTCCCTTCTTCAAATATCCAGTTACAATGGTGAAAAAACGCAAAACAGTCGAATCTCTGTAGCCCACTTCACAGACAGTCGGTATGTAGACAGTAAGTTTCCCAGTCTCCTCATTAAACTCATAGTTGGTAGCATCACGAGGAAAGATTCCTATTGCCATGTCAAAATCCTTTAGAAGCTCAGGCAACGGCTTTTGCAATTTCCCTGCGAAGGTTGCTTATATTGTTATGAAGATTTATCAAAGTAACACAGACCTACACGAGGATTAAAAACAATTTACTACACCAGTAATGACTCTGTCGCACAAAAAATGAGCGAACGAATATAGTACTAGTCCACCCCTGAGGATAGCAGTTTACATAATCCAAAACCTAGACCTTGGAAGCACCATTAGCAACACAAATACAACTTATATTTCAAGAAACCCCAGCAGCAAGTTACTTGCTTGAACTCCACATACGACATTTTCAAGAGTCGAGCAGGTTAAAGCCATAGGAAAAGGGTCGTACGAATATGCTCATATCCACCCAGCATCATTAAGATTAAGAAACAAACCATCTCAAACATACCCTCAACCACAACGCGCTCTACAGCACTGGCACACCCATACTCTGGCCAGAATACGCGATCGCTCACTCACTTTTAATTGCACTACTTACACGTATTACATATTAACCCCATGAATTAATACAACTACAATGTCCGAACTTTACGACTCGTAAAATCAGTCATATAACAACATTATGTGGGGGGTTACTTTAACAGGCAATGCAAGTAAACAGAGCCAGCAGAGAAAACTAACCTTTGAATTTATTAACCAACCATTTGGCTCCTCCTTCGACACTGTTTTGCAATGACTAATCATAAGACAAACAATGTTAGCGAAAAGAATGTCATAAAACCAAAATCAAAACAAAAAAACCCAAATTTGGAAAAGTATTAATCTTGACAATTAACATATCGAATCAATCATCATTCAGATTTAACAAAACAACATTTTAACGAAAAATTAACCTAAATACGATTACGAAAGTGGGTTCCACACAGAAAATTCAGATCCTGTAAAGAAATCAACTTTGGGAACCAAAATCATCATTAACCCAAAAAAACCCTAATTGGATCCTAAGTCAGATTAAAATGATCAATTGAATAACATAATTAAATTAAATTGAGATCCACAGATAGAGTGAGAGAGAGAGAGAGAGGGAGAAAGGTACGTTGAGGTCATCACCGACGGAGCCGAGCTCCTTGGTGGCCTTCTGGTTGAACCAGTAGGATCCCGCCTTGTTCAAAATCTGATCCATGCGAATTGCCTTCTCTATCTTTCCCTCTCTAGAAGGAAACCGATCAGAATGTTAGAGAGAGAAGAAGATCTCTGGCTCTCTCTCTCTCTCTCTCTCTCTCTCTCTCTTCTTTCTGTGCCTTGGCTCTGAAGGTTTCTCAGAAATTATCTCCCACCCGTAATTGTCCGTCCAATTTTGGGAGAAATTTTGAAGGATGATGAGTCGACCAGCTGTCCGCTCGTTGAATTTTCTCTCTCTTTGTTGGCACGCCAACTCGTTTTCTTTTTTTTTTACACACATGCGTGTGAACTGTGTCGGGTCGGATTTCGCTCTTGACCGGGCATTGTCGTGAAATAAAACGACCTTCGTTTGTAGTTATTTATGAGAGATTCTCATCGGAATCTTTTCGTGAGAATTTCAGCGATTCTCAAATCATATATATATTCATCGTATATTGTGTGGTCAATTTTCGTCAAGTATTGTTTATATTCAATTTTAAATATAAAAAATTACAATGATTTCTGACCGCATAATGTACAATAAACATATATGATTGGAAAATCTCCAGGATTCTCACAAAAAAGATCCGGCGATAATCCTCTCTCGTTATTTATTGCCTTTAATATCTTTTTTTTTTTGTTATAAAATGTGTTTTCTTTAGTTATTAATTATTAACCAATGGGAAATTTTATTTACACCCAACTATCTTATCTTCAAGCCCAACTTAAATATTTTTGCCATTAAACTCTCCATTTTGCCCTGACATTATTTAAAAAGTAAAAATAAATTAAAAGAACATGAACCCACATATCTGCCCGGCGTCTTCTTCACTCCGGCATGAATCTCTTGTTGCCAACATCTCTAAACCACCTCATCTTTCGTATTATCTCTAAACCGCGCCTCTCATAATCACCAGGGCGGCGGTACTCCTGCTCATCGCTCCTCCCATAACTGGGCTTCTCATACTCCCCACTTTCCTGGCCCTCGTAGCCGGGCCTCCCATAGCTTGGCCCCAGGGTGGCGGCTCATCTCCATAGCCAGTCCTCCTCGGTGGCTCTTCGCCGTAACCCGGCCTCTCAAACTCAATCCTCCCATAGCTCGGCCTCTCCTTGCTTTCTAGCGTCTCATAATTGGGCCGCCCATAGCTTGGCCTTCTCGGTGGCTTTTCTCCATAACCGCCTTCCTCACCATAGCTCGGCTTTCTCGGCGGCTCATCGCCATAACTAGATTCCTCACCGTAGCTCGGCTTCCGACCATACCCAAATCCGAATTCAGCTAGCGGTGCTTCAAACTCAGGCTTTCTCCCGTACCCAGATCCATATTCATACTCGGGTTTTCTCCCGTACCCAGAGCCATACTCGGGTTCCGATGCCTTATACTCGGGCTTTCTCCCGTACCCAGATCCATACTTTAGTTCCGATGCCTTATACTCGGGCTTTCGACCGTATCCAGATCCATACGCAGTTCCGGTGCCATATAAGGCGGTTGTGATGCTAAAAGAATTTGAATTGAAGTTGCTATGGAGAATCGCCGGTGAATCTTCCATGGGTTTGAGGTGGAAGAGAACCACTGGGTGTGAAAAGAGATTTCAGTTTTGTTTATTTCTTTTTTCAGTAATCAAAGGGTGAATTAGGAATTTTAAGAAAATATTTTTTGTTTTGGGTGTAGAAAGAGGTTGAATGGGTTCTAATAAAATTTCCCTTAACCAATAAAACCGTCCTGCCACCGGTTGTCTTCTCTCTCTAAAAAAAAAAAAAGTTATTAATTATTAACAGGAGAGGAAAGTTCAAAACTATTAAAATAATTTAGAAGATGAGAGAATTTTGAATCCGGACGTATGAGTGAAAACCCAACAATCTATCTACTATAATATTGGTCCGTATCTTTATTCCTTTATTATCTTGAAAAAGCTAGCTTTTACTTTCCAAATTGGTCATTTGTAGAAACCAAAACAACTCCATCCGGCAATTAACTCAATTGGAACTACGGTTTGAGAGGCAAGCCTAGTGTACCAGTATTTGAACTTATTCGTTGAAATTCAAAACTTTCTTGGTTTTGCGTCGTTTTTTTTTTTAAATTATAAAGAAATGTTGCATCATGCTAACATATGATCCTTTGAGACCTTTAAAACAATATCTATACAGTTAATTGGCTTTTCTTGGTTTCTAAAGGTCACAGCCCTATTAATAGGAAACGAAACGAGCAAGAGGACGACCACAAGTAAGCAGTTCTATAGCTGTCGCATGTCACATCGGATATACATACATCGAGAACGTCACGTACGTTGTTCCAATGCATGCATGCACATAGACTTGATCTCGGTGCTGCTGTGTCCGTTGTGCATGCATGCTTGCTCATTGCCACTCGTCATCAACCTACATCGCGCACAGTGCACCGAAACCTTCCCCCTCGTTCCCTTTCTTCCTTTGATATTTAGAATTTTCCCACTCTCTTTATTCAACGTATATATGAAAAGGTTTAACAACTTGTATCAAACCCAATGCTTTTATTTATATATTTCTATAGATATCCAACTACATTTTAGCTCAATGTTCGCACAAGTTGTAACTACTTTTGCACTTTATAATATTATTTCAATTGTTTCAATTGTACTAGTACAAGACTTATTTTATTTTATTTTTTTATAAACATAAGTCATTTATTTTTTTATAAACATAACTTTATTGGCCGCCCATGTTTTAGTTTTTAGTTTCTTTGGATACCCCACTATCTTTGCAAATATACCAAATCTAGCCCTTAATAAATCATGCTTTATTTCATTAAAAATGAAACTTAAAAGCTACTAATTGAAAAGAAATGTAAAACTAAAATAAAAATAAACTTTTGTTGTTCCAGATTCGATGTCATGTGGGGGTTTAGGTAGTATTGTGGCTGGGTATGGTGGTTGATAGTTGTGGTCCTTGTGTAGAAGAAATTTTTAGTTATGACGGGAACACAGATGATACATCACGTGTTTTTATGTAAGTAGTGGGAAATTTTTTTTTTTAAGTTATGAACTTTTTAACACATATATCTCACCATTTATATAGCGACACGAGATGTACCACCTCATGTAATGGTCACACTGAAAAATCTTTCCTTGTGTAGATTCGAGAAGGAAGAGATCGGGTGAGGGAATTGGGGAGTCGAGATAGGAGGATGAGGTGATGTCGGGGAGATAGGGGCTGCCAGAAGTGATAGTGAACGGACTCAACACTGGAGATCGAAGAGGCAACAAAATGTTGATATTTTTTGTGGAAATATTTTTAAATTTAAAACAATTTTAGTTTTTTTTTTTTTGACAAATTCCAACAAAATTTGTTAATTTCTTTATTTTTTTAAATTCTAAAACCAATTTTAATTGAGTTCTTGGGTCATTTTACAAGAGGTAAATCTGTCCTTCACTTATTTTTTTCCTTTCAGAACGTTGGTTTTAGATCACTTTTGGATGTACAAAGAGTCTCTTAAAGTTAATGGCATTTGGTATCACAATCTTGGAAAAGTTGGGCATCAAATTCAATATTCATACAGAACCCGATAATTTAAAAATGCATGTTTAGGTTAATTAATCCAATCATGAGTGAGAAAGGAAATAAAAAAAAATATACCGATTGGTACGTTTAAGTTTTTATAGTAGTCACAATTTGGGCGTTAGTTTAAAAAAGTTTGAAACTAGAATAAGATAACTAGCGACCACAATATTAGGTATGTTTTTAAATGTCAGGTGGAAGGAAGGCAATGCCTTTAGAAGAATGGAATCAATCCAGAAGAGAAATCAAGAAGCAAAGATTGAATAAAGCAATTTGATTAGTATTTTGAAAAGAAGAAACCAAGTGGTTTAAGTACTTTAGTTGAAAGATATATATCCAACTCGAGATGAACACACTGGCACATACAAATTTATATATTTTGTGTACTTTTTCTATCTTAAAGAGATTCAAAGTTGGAGAAACTGTTATGTGTACTCTATCGTCTTGTTATTTTACGTACACTGAGGTTGAAAAAGGTTCTAAACTAAAAAGGAGAGAAACAATTATGAATAGAAGTCTTATGATATATTGAATACATATATATCCTACGATGGTTCTATGTATTTTTTGTTTTTGTTTTTAATAAAACTAAATCCGCCACTTAGTATTACAGTCTAATAACATTCCACTTCACTTGTAAGTGAGAGATCTTAGGTTCGATTCTCGCGAAAAGACGAAGTTGAACCATATTATTGCTAGTCCATTGTTGGGCTTAACCTACTTCCCCACTCATTTAGTATAAATAATAAAACAAAATCATGCTCCTACTATATCTTATTTGATGATATAACAACTCATGTTATCCACTTATATTATTATTCATAAATGAAACGCACTATGTACTTGACGAAATGACTATCACACTTACTAATATCTGTAAAACTTTGGCTCCAAGTGCTTGGAAAAAGGGGTCTCAATGCGAACAAGCATGGAATTGAAGAGTAAACGCTGGCTAACATGAATATGAGTATATTTAATAAGAAAAGGAAGAAGGATGAAAGGGTTTGGTGATCACTTTGGTCCAAGTTTTTATTTCTCAAAATTTGTCTTCACGCTCAGAATCTGGGTCTGGGACTGAGTAAATGCTCATCCTATCCCTCTGGGCTGTGGCTTCTTGCAACTTGATTCCAATTTGGCATTTGGCAAATTCAAATTGGTGATCGAATTCTAAATAAGGTGGTAAATATTAGATATATACGCAATGACCAAAACGCCATATTAACTTATGTCGTATAAACTAACCGAGATTAGGGTTTGGCACTGTAAAGCTTCTAATTTCATTAGGGTTCGTGAAGCTCCCATCCAAAGGACCACAGGCAGTCATGAATTCGAATTATGTATGGTCCAATTCCATCAAATTCAAGCAAACTCTGTCGCACCAACCGGTGGTCCGGCCGGTACCCTATGGACCCTCATGTTCTTAGCACTTGAGACAAACACCACCATGCAAAAATGTCATATATGATGAAGCTTCTGTTGCATGTGAGAGTGAGACTTGAGTCCCATCTCTCTCCGTAACCAATTTCTTGCTTAATAAATGATCTCTATATATATTGTGATGCGATATTTGCAAGAAGGAAAGGATTTTCACTCTCTTTTTTTTTACACATTTTTATTTTTATTTTTAGTTTCTGTATTGAATAATTCAGAGTAAAAAACAAGAGACAAAATAAATAAGATACATAGAAGGAGAAAAGATGAGTATTGAAATAATTTTCCTTCATTTCAGTTCGTAGCGTTTTTGAATGAAATGAGTATTAAAATTATTTTGATTCCAAATTTTTCTTGTATACAATAACATTTGGTTATTTAAATTATTTTGATTTCTGACTTTAACCATGCATGCGTTTATAAAAATATCCACAATAAAAATAATTCAGAGTAAAAAACAAGAGACAAAATAAATAAGATACATAGAAGGAGAAAAGATGTGTATTGAAATAATTTTCCTTCATTTCAATTCGTAGCGTTTTTGAATGAAATGAGTATTAAAATTATTTTGATTCCAAATTTTTCTTGTATACAATAACATTTGGTTATTTAAATTATTTTGATTTCTGACTTTAACCATGCGTGCGTTTATAAAAACATCCATAATAAAAATAATGTAGTTTGTACGTAACAATCCACAATTTGATATTTCAAAACAGTGAACTAAACTAATAAAGAGAATAGTCGATCTTATAAGTATGGGAAAATATGTTTGAGAATCAATTCACTTATAAACTCTCCTTAATATTAGCTTCCCTCCTTTTCTCAAAAAAAAAAAAAATGCTCCCCTTAATCTTCATTATCAAATACCTAAATTTCAGAAGTCAGAGCAATTATGAAGCTAGTTGATCCAATTTTTTTTCTTTTAGTACTTTCTCTGTTTCTAAATTTTCTCATTTTTCACTTTTCAATTTCTATTAAGTAAACATGTTCTTATTGTTAGAGCGTGCCAATCTAGAAGACTTGAAGTTGTGATGCCCAACAACTTAGAAAAAAATTTAAGTGTGCCGGAAACAAGATCAGATGCACCAAATGTCATAATATTATTAGTTGAAAATTATTATTTTTTAATTTCTAATTAATTATATTATTACATTGTTGTACCAAATTATGTTCCGGACAATCTAAAAATTTCTCCAACAATCTTATAAATTTCAACTATAATAAAACCTAAGGTACCGTTTGGTACGTGAGATGCGATAGAACACGCTCGTCCCACATTTGATGCGCAAAAGACAGTAGGACACGCTGTCCCACAGAATGAATTTTGGTTAAACTTCCATTTTACCTCTTCCTGGAACGACTCTTCCCACTACGTGAAACACAAAATTTTAAAATTTTAAAACAAAAATTATAACACGGAACCTGCATCCTCTCATTCCGTTTCGTTCTGTCCTTTCTGCGTACCGGTACCTTAAATTAATCAAATCATGAGTTGGGAATGATATTTAAATGAAATGATAACATAATTAAATCTTAGGAGGGTCAACTTGTAATCCATCAACTTGTGTGGTTTATTTATTAAAAAGAAAAAAAGTACATGACTGTTACGAAAACTGAGTACCGTTAGAAAGACTTTTTTTTTTTTTTTTTTGTATTTGTATTTTTTACTGTTTGAAAGATTATTTATTTAAATGATATTGTAAACTCTATAAC
>JADOBS010303419.1:0-18840 GCA_015708375.1 Cydonia oblonga
ACGTTGGTTAGAACTTCAAACTAAAATGCCACAATCTCTTCAGCCTAAATACGATGCGACTTGACCCAGCCCAACCCAATACAAAGCAGGTCGTGAAATTGAGCTCAGCGTCCGTCACTCTTCGTCTCTGAAATTGGGGTTTTACAGAGGTTTTAGGGTTTCGAAACGAAACACACAGACGAACAGAAAACAAAAATGTCAGCTTCGATCGGCGGAAGATCGACAATTCTGCGCGCGTTTTGCCGAGCAGCAACATCAACTACAAGAACAAGAATTTCAGCAGCGCCATGCCCTTCGATTCCGTCCAATTTCATGGCTCGTCGCTCCTCTTCCTCAAGGTAGTTTCTTTCTTTGACATATGTATATATATTTTGTATGTACACATTTGAAATGTATATGAATGTAATAATCTTGTTTATATTTGCATTGGAAGGCTGTTGCGCCGAGAATTGTGCTCTCTTCAACCGCTCCACAGTGCCATTGCGTCCGCTTGCCTTATCTCCAAGCTTCCGGCCCTGGCCACCTCCTCCGAAGGTCCCTAATGTCCTCATTTTCTATTAATTTGGTGTTTTTGCATCCATGTTTACGTCTTACCGGAGTGTCGTTTGCTAATTGTCATTCAGCCTGTAATCTTGTTATAAGATGTCCATCCCTCGAGATAAGGCAATTAACAAACGGCACGTCCTTTAAGAAGGTTAATCTCTAACCAGAAAAGAAAACTAACAGGGGTAAATTTCATTGAATGCAGTATCATAAATTAGCATCCTTTCTCATTGATTGGTTAAATTGTCTATACTGGATAAAGGATAGTAGTATTGTTATATGCACCGTGTTTAGTGACTATATCTCTCGCAGAGGTGAGACATACTTGCACAGGTGGGTTTCAGCTTTATCAGAGATGCGGTCAGAGATTTTGTTAGTGAATATGTTACAACTTACAAGTAGTTTTGTTCAAAAGTTAGGAATTAGAACTTAACGTGGGATGAGGAATTTAAGGGGAAAACTAAGCATAAACCAAATCTTTTTGGGAACATTCTTGTGGTTTATGCTGTCAAGCATCTGTTGTATAAACCAAATGAAGAAGAAAAAAAAAAAAACAAAAGGAAAGAATCATACGGCAACATTACCTGATTTATGTGCTGAGATGTGAGTTTGAACTTTGAACTTTCGGTTTTCTTCTTTTACAGCTTTATTAGTTGTTATTGGGAGTTACTTGATGGTACTTTGTTTTTCTTTCTTCCCCTGGTCCACAGGTAGATTTGTGAACTATATCAGTCCTATCTAGGAGCTTGTGCATGCTGAAATCAAGAGTTCTTCTACTATTCTTGAATTTGCTGATAAGTTTCTTTCGAAAGTCGAAATGCTTGTCTTTCGAGGTGAACTGCTGAACATGCTTGTTTTGAATTAAAAAGCAAATATTTTGCATCTCCTGAAATTCTTCTAGTTTGTTACATGGGAGTTCAATTTAACATTCACGAGTTAGATGGTGTACTTGTATTGTTTTGAAGTAATCTCATGTTAAATTTGTATCAAAGTAATCAATAAAATATGAGATGAGGTGATGGTTTATTTTAGGGAAAATACTTTACTAAAAGGGATGTTGATGTTGGAATGATAAGGTCTAAAGTCTAGGTCTGAATTGTTCCTCCTTCATTTATTGGGTTACAATGTCTGAATTGTTTGTGAACCTAGCCTTCCTTTTTCATATAATTGATTTGTGAGAGAAATTTTCGTATGAGAGATCGACACGTCTCTTTACCTCTATTTGCTTAAGAGGCAAGTATATTAGTATCTATTGAACTGGCTGCTTTCTGTAGAGTTGCATGCAACTTTATGTAGTAGCAACTGGCAAGACGAAAAGAATGCAAGGTTATCAACTAGTCTTGCAAGGCGTTTGGTTACTAAGCGGTAGTTACTTTACTATGTTAGAGACACGGTGGTTTTGGGATTGTTGAAGTTTGTTGGCTTCCTATTTTAATCACAAAACAGAAGGGTTGTCTCGGAGTTAAAAAGTTGTTTTGTTTTCTCGGGTAATTAGATTGACTTGTCTTTTTGGTCTGAATTATCTTTCTTAGACGCATATTATCCATCGTTTTCAGTCGTTTGTATTTGTTTCTTTGCATAAATCTATTATTAATTGTTGGATTAGAGGTCATGGTAAACTTTCCTATTTTTAAAATCACTCCCATGACACCTTTACTGCTATTTGCCGAGTAACAATCGATCATTCATTGCTTTTCTTGTTTCGCTTCGATCCTTAAATGATCATGTAGCTCCTGTTGGAACTTTTTTTATTTGTGCATGCGGATGAGTTATTTACTTGGAGATGAACTTTGATTTCAAAGCTAATGAGCCTAGATCTCAGTTAATTTTGCCAGTAATGTGTGTAAACAAGAATGTTAGGATTGAGTAATTTGCCTGATTGCCATTGTGCCATGATGATTTGCTTTTTTGACACAAATAGTTTCAGAGAGGTGAGACTTGGTGGCAGATGCTATATAAGTGACCAAAGTGTGATGAAACCTGAAAGAATTGAGACACAAAATTCAACTCTGCAGCGTACAATGACTACATAGGAAATGATGAGACACCCCTTTTAGCCTACCACAGGTTCTTGTTTAATCTTGTCTCTTGATTTTGTTTGTGTTTTATTCAATCCAATGGTCAGAAATAAAAAGACGTGTGTGAGAGATACTAAAAATAGTGTGCGAAAATCACCTCTTGGCTAGCTAGTAGGTCTGGAAAATCAAATCTTCCCACGCATCATCTTCCACTTTGATGTAACACGGCAGATAGAGCTACCAAACTGCTCCAACACAATCCTCTGTGGTGCAAATGCAGAGTAGAAGAAGAGTAAACTGGATCGGCCCAATGGCCCATATAACCTAAGTTGCAGCTATCTACACACATCTGTTTACCTTCTACACACCTCTTGTTATAGTTCATTCATGTTACATGTTTTATTTAGGATGATATTATCCACACATCTCTTTTTACCTTCTACATCCTCATCCCAAATTTCGATATTCGGATCGAATCAATCGAAGAAGATTAAATGATGGAAATTAACAGAGTGTGAGAGGTAAAAAATGGTGGATGGAAAGCACCACCCTTTATTGATACCTTCAAGTCTCATCATATCGCCCTTATAGACTCATCATTTTACCCCTATATACCCATCAATTTTGAGATTAGTTAGTTCAGCATTTAGATGTTTTAGAATCATTAGAACATGTACATGGAGTTCACCTAGAGTTAATGAAATTAGAACTTAGAACCTCCTTCAACCGTTCAACGTCGAACGAGTTCATACCCAGAAACTAAATGGTAATCACCAAGATGGATTGTGATACACTATAGTAACAATATGCGACAAGCATCGAGTGAGGTGATAATACTACACAATGATTAAAAGTGGTGAGCAAAGGCATGCAATTTCAACACCAAAACGCTTAAACACATGTACACTTGAACATTAAAAAAAGAAAAGAAAAAGAATGGTTTGGTTAGCAACATATTCATATGGATTTTTATCTAAAAGTGTCTATAAGATGGACATAATTTCTCACTTTGATCCTTGAAATTTAACATCAATAAAAATGGTTCCTGAGTTTGTCTACCGTCAATCATTTTGATCATTCCGTAAAAAATTCTTCATTAAATAAAAATAAATTAACAAAAATATAATAGTAATACAAATTTGCCGACAAATGAAGATGATTATATTATATTTTCTGAAATATAATATTATTCTAATGATGCAGGAATTGAATGGGAATTTCAAAAGTCAGTTTTTCATTGTTAATCTTCATTTAACAAACTAAATGGACTTTTGCCAACTTCCAAGAAACAACAAATGCATCAGGTATTTAAGGTATGTAGAGATATTAATTTTGTAAACCAGATTTGCAAATTAAAGGAAAATGTTACCAATAAGAATTAAGCATGTTAATCAACGTTTAGTTAATAATCGAATCATCAACCTTCATGTCATTTAGCCTACAAAATTTAATCTCCCTAGCATTATCTTTAATTGGATGCTTACATGCAATATTTTTGACTTAATTGGCAGATGCAGATACAGTGCATTATTATTTCAGTCATATTAAAAAAAACATAGACTAACTTGGAAGTTAAGCCTAAGTTTTCACATCGCTATATATATAATTAAGTAGTAGATGAGATGTCATATTAAATTTGGTTGATAAATTAATTGCCCAAATATTCAACTAGCCCACTGGTTGTGCCTTGTGATTGTGGAAAGACTTGGAGAGAAAGAAGATCGACAGGGGAACTCGCTCTTGTAGTTATTGTCGTGCGTGGGAGAGGTTTGCTGTGTCGGAAGGCTTCGGTGTCACTGAGAGTATTTCGTGTAGACATAATGTTGTCATGCAATTTAGTCACACAATGAGTGACTTCGGAGACATATTCTTATATAATTGTCATGACTCGCAATGTGATTTGATCATATAATAAATGAGACACTCACATATTCTCACGATGATATTGTGGTCTAGATCAAACAATATGTGTTTTCCAATTTGATGTACAAGTTAATTGAGCGGAGCCATTTCCTCCGAGTGTAGATTAGTTAATTTCTACAGATGCTTTGGTTTGATCATTCAAGTAGTTGACTTTCATAGCCCAATGGTAGTGAATTTTAAGATTTGATTACTCGAAAAATTCTTTACCCACCTTCTCACTAATTTAAAGTTGGTTTTCCTCTATGAGTCTATGACTATGATCAATTTCCTTCAACTTCAAGTTATGAAATTTGCCTCCTGTCAGCAATCATAACAACCAATATCAAAGTGGGTAGTTGATACACATATTTACTAAATCCTAAATTGTATGCAAGTAGTGAATTGTTTTAGTGGTTAAGATTTTCTTTGACTCATTGTATTTCAGGTTTAAATACTCTCTCATTTTAGCGTAAATTAATGTTAAAAATTGCTTGTAATAACAATAAAAATTCTAAACACATTCACGACAAGATATCCTTTCTAACTTCAGAGAATTTTTCTTGAATGAAAAAAAAAATAAAAATGGTATTTTCAAACTTATGTCATGAATTTGAATTGTAAATGAAGCACATCCAATCCTCATGTATGATGGATAAACAAAATGGTATAACTAAAATAAGTTTCAAAGCTTGGTATTTGTCGATGAACCTGAAAACATGATTAATTAGCACTCTTAAAAAGCATTAGAGATGAAAGTCAAGAAACTAATGTTCATTAGCGGTTGATCTCTATCTTGTCGGTGTAGAGCTGTCCGTCTCTGTCTTATGTCCATTTCTCAACACACATGCCTGCTTGCACGCACACTCCACAATGTTATATTAAGAGAGGCAGAGGGCTTCTGATTTGATTATTAAGATAAAAAATTCTTGGCTGCCCATCATCAAAAACCCACGGAACACCACAATATTGATTGGGATCTAAAGAATTTTTACGCACTTAAACAAAGGGGCAAACCCTAACTAATTTCTTTATTGGTTTATTATTATTTTTTAATATAAGAGGTATCTCATAACAGATTGATAGCAGACTAATTTGTTTTTCCATGCAGTTCTAGTTTTATATGAGGCGGTAGCGTACTTTTAATCCAGAATCAAACAACACATCAAAGTAGAACCGGTGACCTAAAAAAATACGCCCGTAAGAGTTCAAATTCAAATTAGAGATTCCAAATTTTTGCTCGCTTTCTACTAGACTTAACCCGTTAGGGTTTCTTTGTTGTTTCATTAATTTCTCTTTCATTCCTCAATACCAAGTTACCAACCTAGGCCTCCACTTCCCTCTAATATTGACACTTTTTCACGTAATTCAGTTGAATCCACAATTGCAAATTGCAACGTGCATGACATAAGTAGCCTTCCAATTTCCAAACAATTGCCAAACTAGTATAATTTTAGGTAGACCCTCCTCAGAAAGAAGGGCCAAAAGTCCATGACCTCGTCAAGTGGTCTATCTTCTTCCAATATAAAAAATTGCCTATATCTTCCGTTGAACAAAACAAGTGGTCCACACTCAAAACTCTGCAGATTTGGCAAATATCATGAGAAAATACTCCACTCTATAGGGTGCTTTTCCTGAGAACTGTTTTCATCGTTGCTCACACGTTGCGGCCACTGACTTAGGTGTTCATGTTTGGAATTTTGGAGCCTTCGTGTATGGGAGAATATAAGATGAGATTTGGAATTTTGGAGCCATCGTAGCCCTAGTGTACTTAGGAGTACTTATCCTTCTACCGATGTTCTTAGAGCATCTCCAATGGAGATATTAAAAAATAAATATCAAATGTTAATTTCATGGTTGATGTGTCAATGTTAATTTTTTTTTTGTTTCCAACCGATATGTTTTTTTGTTATAAATGATATTTGTAGGACTCATTTATAAAAAGAAATCAATTAAAATAAATTATCAAGATCTACAATTGGTGCATTAATAGAACATACACAATAAAATAATTAAAAGTTATTTGACATCACATTTTTTCATATGTCAAATTTGACGTATAAAAACTCATATGTCAATCTACATAGGATTGACATATTGGTTAGTGCTTGCTCATACCTTCAAATTTGATTACATAACATTCCACTTAGGATTTGACATCTCAGCTTAGGTATGTAATATCTAGATAGCTTTATTAGACACAAAATTAATACACTTGCTAACACATCTCTAAATATAAATCGATTTTACATACATGGTAAGTCGCTTCTATTAGAGATTGTGATAGCATGTGCGTGTCTCTAAATAGAACTAGTGTACAATACCCTTTAAAAAAAGAGTACCCTTTATTCTGAACAATAATTTTGTAATCCGTACACGTTCATGCATATATAATAGGCTATCTTAATAGTGTAACAGACGTCCACAACATAAACATTGTTATATAGTAACAATGTTATTAATTAGAACCTCATCACTACTCTGTAGTTTTGGACGGTAAGCTTTGATGATCATAGTGTAACCTCATATTTTTTGTGTATTTCATATACTGAGTATTAAGGTCATGTTGTACCACAGTTAAACATGAAGGGAGCCAAAACAAGAAAAAGAAAAAGAATAACGATGATTAACAATTCCATGATGTCCGCTAATAATTTTTTAATACAAATGGTACCGATACCCTTTTTAAAAAAAGTCCTTACAATTTTCCTAGAAGTATTGCTATATCAACAAAATGAATGGTTTATCATAAATGTGTTATTTGGTACTTATATTGTCAATTTGTTCCATATATTTGGGTTACTAAACGATATATGATTCAAATGATTTTGTGAAGATACGATCTTCAGCACACCTCGACCTAAATCGAGGCGTGCAGGCCGTCACGTGAGGGTGACGTAGCCTTGTGTGCGGTGCGGAAGTGATAAAGATATAAAAATGCGAGTATATAAAAACCAAGCTAACTAATTATACTAGACGAATATAAAAGTGCGAGTGACGATATTTAAGTGTAATTACACATAATCAGAGCATAGAGAATCTAAGTGCAGTCTAGCAAGCCAAATACTAATTATACAATACCAGAGATGGTCCTACATTAATTATAGTCTGTCAGAACCGCCGTCAATTCCTCTTAAGCTACCAACAAGCACTCCTACCTAGAACCTGGAGGGGCGCAAAACAGAAAGTGTGAGTGGGCAAAAACAAAGCTTTTCAAAACTATTTCATGGGCAGAAACAAAGTTTTTCAAAACCATTTCAATTATCAAAAGTAATAACACATCGTCGTAAAACCTGTATAATTTCCCAGAAAGTAGAATACATATCTATATCAAAACCATACTCGGAATAGCAAAATCCATATGTATTCCATGCCAAATATCTCAGCATAATGAAATAAGTAAACCAGGTGAAGTAAATCAATAAAAAGTAAGATGTCAGACGGATCCACCTAGTGTGGTCTGTACGGCTGAACCTATAGCTCATCACACATGCCTGCACACTAGTCGGAACCACCTATAGTGGTTTGTACGACAGGACTGGGTGTAAATAAGTACGCTTAAGTGCTACGATCATATGAAGACTGTGCGAATAATCGCGGGCCACCTACGAGTCGGAACCACCTATAGTGGTCTGTACGACAGGACTGTGCACCTAACTTGGATCCAAGGTGAGCGTGTGGTGCGGGAGGTGAACATCACGTGAAGGACTGTGCCCTAGCCACGGATGGGAACACTAACACCGGGGTGCAGGTTTATGAGCTCTAAATGCATCAAGTGTAATCATAACTGTGCAACTCACATCCATAACATATAAACTTAATTGGAACTTATCGGAGCGTCCGCAGCGTCAACAATAACATATGTAACTACTAAATGCATGTTCTAAATATAAAACATTTGACATGGCATTTCAAAACGTAAAATCATTTCAATAAGTTTTTTGGGAAAAATGTAAAGCATATATACTTATATAGAAAACCAAAAGCCCACTCACTGATATGTGGAAGGGTTGTAGCCCCCGAATCTCGCTTGACTGCGCTCGTCCTCTGGAAACGTCTCACCTATATGTGAAACAACTATTTTAACGTTATTTTAAGCACATAACCAAAACTAGGTAATAATGACACACCCCGACCAGAAAATGTCCACTAGGACTCCGAATCAAGTTGTGGTGGCCGACACTCGGAAGGTGACGAAGCCATCGAAGCCATAAAGTGTGATGATGTGGAAAAATGTGAATAAATTTAAACCTAAGAGTGCCTAAATACCAGAGTGCGCTGGTGAGCAGGAATGAACCCACTTCACACGTGACGTTAGAGCATAAGTAAGCACATCATAGAAGATAAGGATGGTACCCTCAGAAGTAGCCACCAATCCTAAGATTTGCCAAGAATCCTCGTCAATACGAACTTTTAGCAATTAAAACCTAGAGGGGCGCAAAACAGAAAGTGTGAGTGGGCAAAAACAAAGCTTTTCAAAAATCATTTCAATTATCAAAGGTAGTAACCGCTCGCTGTAAAACCTGTATCATTTCCCAGAAAATAGAATATATATATAGACACACACACACACACACACATATATCAAAACAATGCTCAAATTAGTAAAATCCACAAGTATACCATGCCAAATGTTTCAATATATAGAAAAGGTAAATCAGGTGAGATAATTCAATGAGAAATAACATATCAGCTAGATCCACCTGATGTGGCCTGTACGGCTGAACTCATAGCTCATAACCAATCTCAATCATATCAAATCATGCACATGAGTCGGAACCACCTAAAGTGGTCTGTACGACATGACTAGGTGTCAAATAAATATGCTTTAGTGCTACGATCACGTGAAGACTGTGCAAATGATTGCAGGTCACCTACGAGTCGGAACCACCTATAGTGGTCTGCACAACAAGCATGTGCACCTAATTTGGATCCAAGGTGAGCATATGATGCAGGAGGTGAACATCACGTGAAGGACTGTGCCCTAACCATGACGGGATCACTAACACCGGGGTGCAGGTTCATGAGCTCTCAACATATCTCACATAATCATCATTTCACATTAATAATCTCTGTCATCGATATATACTCACCTGAACTTACATGAGTGTCCACATCGTCAAATCACATTTATGCATACTATACCAATTCATAATCTAAGTATAATCATAAGGCATGGAATTTTAAAACATTATTCCATTTAAACACATTTTCTGGGAAAATACCAAGCATACATATATATACTGAAAATAAAAGCCCACTCACCTGGAGTTCACGCTACAACTCCCTAGCACACACATAGAGGCGTCATGAACAATTGGCGCCTAGAACAATTATCAAATCACATCTCAGAATTCTTATAAAAGCAATACACAATTCATGCAAAACACACCCCTAAGATTCGATCCGGAAGATCTGCATCACGGATTTCCGATCCATTACTTCTAAATATCTACATTATACCTCTAGAACAACATCCTAAAGTTCCAATAGGATCTAATGGTCGGGTCTCTACCAATTGCCAAAACCAAGTGGCGGTTAATATTTTATTTTATGAACTTACAAATCCAATTCGGGAAGATCCGTACATCAGATTCCTGATCCGTAAGCTCCTATGATCCTCAAATATTAAGTACTATAACATATTAAAGTTTGGTGACGATCCAATGGTCGGATCGTTGATTCACATTTTCACCAAGTAACGTATCGTAATGAACTTAGGTCCAAACGATCAATCTACGTTACACAATCACCAAAACTGAACTCAAGGCATCTAATTTAGCCTAAGAAGAACATCGACGGACCCCTGGCCACGCGCCGCCGCACTCGCCACCTTGGGTGGCGGTCGGCCGCCCCTACTTGCCGGAAAATCCAACTGTTTTAAAAAATTACCAAAATTTATAGAAATGAAGATCCTAATGAGTGGAGTAAACTTTATACCTGTGACCAAGCCCAATTTGGCCGGGAAGAGCTTCAATTTTTCTAAAAGCCGTTGGAAACCCTAAACTTGGGTGTGTTCGATTCGACCTCTAAACTTGCTCCGAAGCCTCCACCACTGCCTGGGCTTTGTTGCTGGGTTGTTGGGAAGTCTAATGGTGGTGGTAATTGAAGGAAAACATTTCACAATTGGTGGATTTTGAGTAAAGGTCTCACGGCACCCCACCTCCGGTTTTGAATAAATTACCACCTAATTCCTTCTAATTTTGAATGGAAATGGAAGAGGGAAGGCTAGGAAGTTGTTTCTAGGTGGTGGTTTTCTTTGATTTGCAGGAAAAATGACCGAATTTGGCCATGGAGCTTGTCGGGTCGAACGGTTCAAGGGAAAACCCGGTTTTCCCCCTTCATTTTCTTCTTCCTCCTTTCCCTCATTTCCCTCCTTTCTTCCTTCTCTGGTTGGTCAGTCTCTCCTTTCTCCTTTCCTCATTCACTGCACTCTCTCTCCCGGTCCCTCTTGTTCTCTTGGTCAGTCTCTCCTCTCTCCTCTCCCCATTCGCTGCACTCTCTCTCCCAGTCCCTCTTGTTCTCTTCCTCTCTCTTTTCCGATTGGGCAGCTTTGCCCAATCCTCTTTTTCCTCTATTTTTCCTTCCTCCCCGATGCTTTCTTCTTTCTTTTTCCCATTTTTCTAACCACAACTATTAAAATAATAATACTTACAAATATTTATATAAAAATTATAAATAGTAACTAAAACCAAAAGTACTTCTCGGGTTTACAATTCCGCAAAACTTTAACCGTAGCTCCAAATCCTCTTCTGCGTACGCCTACTAGCCCGTATTGTCGAGTACTTTAGGAATATGCTAAAAGAATTTCGTACGTCTCACTATACGTTGGTCAACAAAATCCAAAAACCCTTCACCTCTAGGGCATTTTCGTAAAATCACGCTTTTAAAATTTGTAAAATCATAAAAATTAGGGACGGGTCGTCACAATCTACCCACCTTAAAAAAATTTCGTCCTCGAAATTTGAAATCACTAATTATACATAAAATGCTCTAAAAGATCGTAAGAAAATGTACACATAAAGAAGAAATCAAACTAGAGCAGTTGCATAAAATAGAATGTCATTTCGTTGCGATTGGAGTGCAGTGATTCCTTTTTTATGCCTCCAAGCTCAAATTTTCCTTCTCCTTCAGTACCATACCAAAATATAATATTTTATTAAAACATAGAGTCAAAATAGACGTATAAAGCATAACGTACTTCGAAAATGAGCATGTAATATCTTTGGATCAAGCCCAAACAACAAATAACTAATTAAATAAGTACAAATACTGACGTAGAATGACCTACTTGTTCACTTGCTTAACAATCCAATGAATAAGCTAGTGATATTATGGTCTGCAGCCCGCAATACCGACAACTTACTGTTGTCTCGATAAGCAAGTAACAATTCCCGATGGTGTAATATTACCATCTTGCCCCTATTGGGAAATACATATACATTCACTACCTTCTTAGGCAACACCGACAATAACATAAAATTTCTACATCACAATCTCAATCTCAATCATTCAAGTACTTGTTCGCAATACTCTTCTGTAAATCACAAATTGCGCATACAATGCTTATATTATATCTCAAATGATGTCATACTCCTAATCAGGAAAGTAACCATAGTTACACATAACTCTAACAAAAGCAAGCGTCTATCAAATATGCACTGTGCATAAAGTCTCTGTATGTCAACCCCAATGGCACCATAGCTAAATCAAAATTGTAACCATGGTTACAAGCAACTAAAATAGAGATAATGGTATGCAGCAACCATGCTAATGGTGGAACAAATAAGATGCAACTCGTCTACTAAGGTTTGAGTAACTCGTTTTAGACTAATCATTAGTCTAGGAGTAGAAATGCGATACTAAACAACATCTAATACTCAAAACCTTCATAATGACTTCCAAAGGCTTGGAAGTGAAACATGTCGCATGATGTAACATAATTACACCAAGATGATAATCTTATTGGGTTTCTATTTGCCTGAACTTGTATAGAAGTCTAGAAGTAGCTTTCTCATAATGCCATCATCCTCTGGACGCAATTAGAAAAATGTGGTTGTACAGGAAGTTTGAACTCCATCCTCAATATCCTCTCAACGTCAATCAAAAGTGGAATGTACTAGAATGAGGATTCTCTTCAAACACACCAAAGGAAGCCTTGATTTTTATTCTTTTCCTACCTCCACATTTGATCATGTCACAACGAGAACTTCTTGATCACATCACATGGAGAAGTTAACAACATCCCACTTCTATCGTAGTTGCCTTCACAAGTATCTTGTTGTTGAAATTTCAACGCTCATTTTAAGGAAAGAAATCATCGTCAACACTTTAAGTTTTGAAGCTGGAAGAATACAGCTTTCCACTTAAGTAAGCTACCACCAATTGAAACACCACATAAGAATAACCTTGGTTCGGCAACATGATTAATGATTTCCGCATTCACTACACGTATAAACACCTCATACTGAGAGTTGTATAATGATACTTCCCAACTCCAATCATTCAACAAAAGTGATTAACCATTCGAACTATTTCTTGATGGATTAAAGGTAACACCATCTCGATACTTGAATTTTCAACTAGAATAGGATAGAACAAGCTGAAAATGATCAAGGATAGCTATGTTCTTTTACTGCCGCCATCTGAAATGTAGCTCATTCTAAGAGTAAAAGTACTAAAAAAAATTCTAAAGTTGGTAAGGATTTTGGACACGTTCTCCACCGAGAAATGTCATTTGATTTTCAGGCAAAGATGGTAAATGTCGACTCTAAGTCATAAATGAGATGGCTCATTCCAACAATTCTACACATTGGAAACATAGGTGATAATCCATCATACTGCCTCTGCACAGCTGAAACATTCAAGGATACGTCGTCATGAATCTCCAAAAAATCAACATCATCCAAGAGTGTAAAGTGATGATGAAGTGAGACAACAATTCGGTTGTCAGAAAATTTATTTACTTCCAACTTTCCAAACAAAACTGACTTTCCTCAGCCGAAGAAGGATACTATAGGCAAAAAATCACTAACAAAGTGTCGATAACATCGACAAGACCAAGGATATCTCGAATTCACAACCCTTTGTGAGAATGTCAACTTCCTTTTGATACAACCTTTTTGGGAACAGAAAATAATCTCGTCCATTGAGATCATTTCTTCCAAGAAGAATATCAATTTAATCAAAGTTTACAATCGAGGAATCTCGTATGTAGCTAACTAACAGAGCTTAAAGAATTTGGTCTCACCATCGAGGTAGATAAGAAAGTCACCGATAAGACCACTACGAATTGGTCAGACCATGAAGTCAACTCGGATTACAAAGGTTGGTTGCCTACACCAACAGTTCAAAGTAGGGTTTTAAT
This sequence comes from Cydonia oblonga, assembly GCA_015708375.1. NCBI lineage: Eukaryota > Viridiplantae > Streptophyta > Magnoliopsida > Rosales > Rosaceae > Cydonia > Cydonia oblonga. The sequence goes on from JADOBS010303419.1 coordinate 13,828, forward strand.
CAATCAAGTTGCCAAAATCTAGGTACAAACCTAGGGTTCAATCTTTCACTTTCGTGAATAGGTTTGAAGTTCCCTAAGCAAAATGTTTGATTGGGTAATTCCCTACTCAGTAAGCTTTAGTAACTAAATTCTTCCAAATGGTAGAAATTACTCGAAAGGACGCAAGGAAACTGGTGTACTATGAGAAAGTAGATCAATGATAAAATCTCAGGTAAGGCTTTGGAATAAAATGCCCAAATGTACATCCTCCAAACGTACCATAATGTTTTCTTTCACCACGCCACAAGCTAATAGGTCTTCACAGTTTTCATGATACTCAGATCACTCTAACAGTGATAAATTAACTCGTACTTCGATTCTCCTATCTACCCGAGGAAGTGATCGAGAAAGTGGCTAGTCGAAGAGATTTTGTTTACCTATATAGGTGATAAGGTAGAAACAACAATGAATTTACTATCCTAATCAAAGCTTGCTCCTAACTTTCTGAAATTGATTTTCTTCTGCTTCAACAGTCGTTGTTAATCAGTCTGTTAGTCGTGCCACTAATTGACGCATATATAATAATTTTAATATTGTTCCCTACCCTGAAACTGTAAATTGATGTTCTGGAACAAGGGTATCACTTCCAGATATTAGCATGTCTCTGGTATCAGAAATCATACGACTTGAATACTGGTTGATAGTTCATGGGTATCAGACAATATCTTCACTTAGTAGCACCACTATAGGCTGATTACAGACTAAAGCCCGCTCAGGTCGACTGATAAGAAATTGGTCCTACGAGAGGGTTCCATGATTCTAGGGGAAAAATACTCATTATCTCAGAGATTTTGCACCATTCATCGATCTAACAACTTGCACTTCGGTGCCTATACTCATCGAAATGACGAGTACATCACCAAAAGAAATTCGAAAACTAGTATTGGTTAGGATTCTCAAAGCCAGAAAGAAGAATTTACTAATAATCTACTTTAGAACGGCTTAAACAGAAAGTCAACTTCCTCTTGAAGATCTGAAATGATAACTAGTGCGATTAAGAAGGCTAGTACTATCAAGAACCAAAAGTGAATGTCCCCCAAATGTTCCTTTTGTCGAGTGCTACCACTTTAGCACTAAGCTGTCATTCAAGATAATTTTAGAATCTTGACGAAGTAAACTTCGTAGAAATTCGAATAATTGGTATACTAATGGGTACTGCCAAGGAATCAAAATCAATTATGGTTTCCTATCTCGAAAAGATTGATAATGATGGCTAAAGAATAATAATGAAGATGATTTATAGATCTCTGATGCTACTCCGATATCGATACCTTAACCCTGCTTTAGGGCCATCAACTAATCTCAATTCTCCATCTTCCTTAGCAGGAAAGTGCTTTGCTTTAAATTTGAAAGCGTTCACCAAAGCAATTTTAAAAAATGTCAACAAATCGGCGAAACTGCTCAAAACTTGGGAAAACTAACACATTTTTTTTTCCGCAGTTAACGAGGTGGCAAGTTTCGAAAATTAGGTTCAAAAACATAGAATGCTTTCATCACGCGTATGATGGAAGTAGTACTACCCAACTTATGCTCTGATACCAAACTGACACACCCCAACTCGAAAATGTCCACTAGGATTCCGAATCGAGCTGTGCCGGCCGACACCTGGAAGGTGACGAAGCCATAAAGTGTGATGATGTGGAAAAATGTGAATAAATTTAAAACTAAGAGTGCCTAAATACCAGAGTGTGCTGGTGAGCAGGAATGAACCCACTTCACACGTGACGTTAGAGCATAAGTAAGCACAGAATAAAGGATAAGGATGGTACCCTCACAAGTAGCCACCAATCATGAGATTTGCCACGAATCCTCGTCGATACGAACTTTTAGCAATTAAAACCTGGAGGGGCGCAAAACAGAAAGTGTGAGTGGGCAAAAAGAAAGCTTTTTAAAAATCATTTCAATTATCAAAGGTAGTAACTCCTCACCGTAAAACCTGTATCATTTCCTAGAAAATAGAATATATATACACACACACATATATCAAAATCGTGCTCAAATTAGTAAAATCCACAAGTATACCATGCCAAATGTTTCGATATAATAGAAAAGGTAAATTAGGTGAGATAATTCAATGAGAAATAACATATCAGCCGGATCCACCTGATGTGCCCTGCACGGCTGAACTCATAGCTCATAACCAATCTCAATCATATCAAATCCTGCACACGAGTCGGAACCACCTAAAGTGGTCTATACGACATGATTAGGTGTAAAATAAATATGCTCTAGTGCTACGATCACGTGAAGACTGTGCTAATGATTGCGGGTCACCTACGAGTCGGAACCACCTATAATGGTTTGTTCGACAAGCCTGTGCACCTAACTTGGATCCAAGGTGAGCATATGTTGCAGGAGGTGAACATCACGTGAATGACTGTGCCCTAACCATGGCGGGGACACTAATACCAGGGTGCAGGTTTATGAGCTCTCAACACATCTCATATAATCATCATTTCACATTAATAATCTCTGTCATCGATATATACTCACCTGAACTTACCTGAGCGTCCGCATTGTCAAATCACATTTATGCATACTATACCAATTCATAATCTAAGTATAATCATAAGGCATGGCATTTAAAAACATTATTCCATTTAAACACATTTTTGGGGAAAATACCAAGCATACATATATATACCGAAAACAAAAGCCCACTCACCTGGGGTTCACGCTACAACTCCCTAGCACACATATAGAGGTGTCACGAACAATTGGCGCCTAGAACAATTATCAAATCACATCTCAGAATTCTTATTAAAAGAATACACAATTCACACAAAACACAACTCTAAGATTCAATCCGGAAGATATGCATCACGGATTTCTGATTAATGACTTCTAAAGATCTACATTATACCTCTAGAACAACATCCTAAAGTTTCAATACGATCTAACAGTCGAATCTCCGCCAATTGCCAAAACCAAGTGGCGGTTAACATTTTATTTTATGAACTTACAAATCCAATTCGGGAAGATCTGTATGTCGGATTCCCGATCCGTAAGTTCTTATGATCCTCAAATATTAAGTACTATAACATATTAAAGTTTGGTGAAGATCCAATGGTTGGATTGTCGATTCATATTTTCACCAAGTAACGTATCGTAATGAACTTAGGTCCAAACGGTCAATCTACGTTACACAATCACCAAAACTGAACTCAAGGCATCTAATTTAGCCGAAGAATAACATCGACGGCCCCCTGGCCACGTGCTGCAATGGGTGTTGATCGGCCGCCCTGACTCGCTGGAAAATCCAACTATTTTAAAAAATTACCAAAATTTACAGAAATGAATATCTCAATGGTGAATTTCGAGTAAAGGTCTCACGGCACCCCACCTCTGGTTTTGAATAAATTACCACCAAATTCCTTCTAATTTTGAATGGAAATGGAAGAGGGAAGGCTGGGAAGCTGTTTCTAGGTGGTGGTTTGCTTTGATTTTCGGGAAAAATGACCGAATTTGGCCGTGGAGCTTGTCGGGTCTAACGGGTCAAGGGAAAACCCGGTTTTCCCCCTTCATTTTCATCATTTCCTTTCCCTCATTTCCCCCTTTTCTGGTTGGTCAGTCTCTCATCTTTCCTCTGCCCATTCGCTGCACTCTCTCTCGGTCCCTTCTGTTCTCTTCCTCTTTCTTTTCTGATTGGGCCGCTTTGCCCAATCCTCTTTTTCCTCTGTTTTTCCTTCCCCCCCGATGCCTCTTCTTTCTTTTTTCCATTTTTCTAACCACAACTATTAAAATAATAATACTTATAAATATTTATATAAAAAGTACATATAGTAACTAAATATTTATATAAAAAGTACTTCTTGGGTTTACAGTTCCGCAAAACTTTAACCGTAACTCCAAATCCTCTTCTGCTTGCACCTACGAGCCCGTATTGTCGAGTGCTTTAGGAATACACTAAAAGAAGTTCGTACGTCTCACTATATGTTGGTCAATGAAAGCCAAAAACGCTTCACCTCTAGGGCATTTTCGTAAAATCATGCTTTTAAAATTTGTAAAATCATAAAAATTAGGGACGGCTGGTCACAAATAAGTTCTCATACGTTGCTCAATTAAGGTATTTGAATATACCATCGTGGCCTACTCAACACCACAAACATCCCCATATTTTTAGAATAATTTTCTAAGTTCCCACGTGCGCTCGCGTGCCGGCCAATGCATGGCCACACGCGTCGCCCATGAGCATGCACATGCTTGGCGCACTGACGGATTCCCTAACGGCATTAGGGAATATTCCATTAAATAACAGTATATCTGTTAATTTTACCAGATGCCGTTAGCATATTCCGTCAAAATTGATGGAATATTCTCCTTCTTCTCCTATGGTTCGCCGGATTCCAGCGCTGGCTGTCGCTGCATTCCCCGGTTTCTGGAAAAACTTTGAACTTCAATATCGTCACCATTTTTCAACAAAATTCCATGAAATTTGTACCAAAATGAAGCTCTGAACAAAAGGAACAAGTTCTTACAACTTTTACGTCCTAAAACTAACTGAAAATGGTTGGAAATTTTCTCGATTGTTCGGCTAAGTCTGCAACTCGATAAACTCGAGAGTCCCGACGTCCAAAACCTTCCAAAACTTCTCTAACAACTTCGTAAAGCTGTTTTAAGACCCCCTAGGATTTTAAAACTCTGAGAAACACCCGCGATCATGACGGAGTAACTGGGCACCTCGTCGGAGCTCACTGGTTCTCAAGTTCTCAAGGTCCTTACGTCAAACTAAGGGTATGGCTCGACTCCTGGGATTGCACGGAGTTCAAAAGTAACCTATACTAGCTCGTTCTGCGAGGATTTGAAGGTATTTGTGGCTGGTCTCTGGTGTACGGAGAGAAAGAGAGTTCGAGAATGGGAGAAAGAGTAAGGGAAGATGAACACGTGTGATGGTGTGTGTGTGACTTGATTCGGATTGGGTACACAAAAAAAAAAAAAAAAAAAAAAAAAAAAAAAAAAAAAAAAAAAAAAAAA
>JADOBS010303420.1:0-18865 GCA_015708375.1 Cydonia oblonga
ATCTCCAATTTAATTGGTTTTCTTACTGATTAAGAAAATGAACAGTTCAAATGTTAAAGTTTGTACGGTAAAAATACACTAATTGCAGCGTGGTGCACCCCATTGTCATTTTATTGTCAATGGACGCCCTTATTTGTTTCAATTTTCTATTCATAAAATTACAGAAATCAACTTGAAAGAGAAAATGAATCATGACTTGTGCTTTTCGATTATCTAATGCAAGTGGGTTAGGGGAAAAGTGGGCAGACTGCGGCCATGGATTATTCGAAGAAGAATGAACAAAGGGAAGGAATAGTTGGGGCTCTACAACTTTTATATACATGCACCCTCAAAACCAGGATCTTCTTAATTCTTATTGTCCAGATTAATTGTCAATTTTGCCACCTTGCTGCTAAAGATTTGTACATATTTTATATTTATAGGCCACCAAAAAAAAAAGAGAGGATAATATATGCGTTTCACTCGTGGAGAATGCACATATCTCACAACTTTTGATTAACTATTTTATTGTACAAATTTCATAATTAAAATTGTTCAATAAGTTAATTTGAAGATTATTCTTATAGAAAATCATTTGAATCGGAGACTATTTAGTTAGGGTGGTGTCTACACACCTATTTTCACTTTTTACACACATCTCTCAATTTTCAGTTGTTGAATAAAATGAATTGAAAAAGAACAATAAAAAAAATAACCAAGGTATGTGAAGTAAAAAATGATGTGTGAATATCACTACCCTTTAATTATTCGCATTAAATAAATGAATCTTTCATTATAAATGTGTCATCACATACAATTGGATGACTAAATATTTTCGGATTAGAAAGATTTTTTGCAAGAATAATTATCAAATAAAGATGAAGAAAATGGAACAGTTTGATTATAAAATTTGTACGATCATACTTGCAGTAGGATATGTTGTATCCCATGAACTTGTACGCTTTGGAAGAATCCACCGAATTTCTGGCATGTGAAGATGATCTCCTGCTTTTCCGGCTTCTTCCCTTCCTACTTTCTATATAAAATTCTCCTTTCTTTTTCATCCCTGTTATTATTTTGTATACTTTTCTCTTAAAAGGTTTTAGGGATCGCCATTATCGTTATTATTATTTTGCCATAGAGGAATCAATTAGCATTTTTCATAAAATAAAAAAAAAACAATTAGAATTTCTCATAAAAATATCAGTTAGCAGTATTTGCACAAGACCATACCAGAAAAGTGGGGTTTTTTTTTAATTTTTAGTCAAAGTTATGATGCCTGTGTTTACATTTGGTACACAGCTTTGTACCTTAAATTACATGTTGAGCTAAAGTGTAATAAAGGTCACAACTTTAGTTCCATTCATAAATATCAGACCTTTTAAGAAAAGAGATTCTCATTTTTTAACTCACTCAAGTCTACATCGAATTTTAGCAATTCGAATCATCTACTTTTTAAGTCTCAATTTATAGATTTTTTTGCAAAAATTCAATTCAAATCCGAAAATATTTATTTATTTAGTTGTCACGATGAAATTTCAATGTGTTTTTAGAACATTTGTCAATTTCTTTGAATTCAATTAGATGCCTTAAATATTTCCGATTTGGCTAGTATTTTGCAAAGAAGATTTATAAGGTGCAACTTAAAAAATGACGATTCGAATTGTTGAAGTTTGATGTGGTATGAATCCCACAACTTATTTCTTTTTCTTTTTTTTTTAGGAAATGGAAATCGTACATTTCGACAAAAAATAAAAATAAAAAATAAAGAAATGTACACACAATATACAAGGCTCGTAAATACAATGCACACGACTTTCTTCGGATATCATGCAAATGGAACTGTGATTTTGCTATCTAATATCTTGCTTTAACATTTTATGCAGGAACCAATTAGGAATGCGATAACATACAATTATCATATTATCTTTAACTATAAAAACATTAAGTTGAATAAAGTGGGGGATTGGCATTTTCTTATATTCAAGTTGACAAAGTAGGGATCTCTTATTCTTCCGTTCAAGAAAATAATTTAAGCTAATTTTTTTTAGTACAAGTAATATTACGTATGCATATTTTGTCGCTGAAGACTTGATGTCAAGCCCTGGAGCTTACTTTTGTATAAGGATTAACGACAAGTAACAATTGTTTTCGAAAAATATAAACAAACTAAGTTTCTCTTGTTTTTCTCTCAATATTTTGTTGTACGTTCTTATTTCGTCTATACTTCTCCAACATCACATGCAAGACATTTGTATACCTATATTCAAATATTTGCATAAAAAATGATGGTGGATTTGAGTTTTAATATCTGAATATGCGCACTGCAGTTTGGAGCATAAGAGAATAGATTGAAAACTGAAATCTAGTTTTAACAGTTTTTCTTACTAGATTAACACTTTTCTTATTTGCATGAGCTCCAAAACTCAATTTGTTTTTTGTTGGAACTCAAATTTCATGTTAAAAAATAGATATAAGTCTCAAATTGAAATATATGTATATATATGGGACGTATCCGTGTCACAATTTTTGACACAAGTTTTTGTGGAGCTCACTTTGTAATATATTTTGACAATTCAAACTGTCTATTTTAGGTATTTTCTCAAAGATTGTTTACCAAAAATCACCAAAATCTAAAATCATATGACCATTGGATCAAGGGTTTAGGGTTTATTTGTAGAACCATATTCGTCAATTTTTTTCACTACAAATGAATATCTTAATGATACGATAATTTATAAATGATGGTCTAAAAGATAGACAATTTAGATCATTCAAATACATTATAAAGTAGGCTTCACAAAAAACGTATGTCAAAATTGTGTAAAAAAAGATAGTGCTACAAATCAGCCTCATATATATAAATAAATTATAACTTTTCAATACATTGGAGTAAAAAATGTTGAATTTTGAAGATGAGTGCAGAAAATTTAAGAGAAGATATCCTCTCCGGATCTTTTCCATCAAGATCATCAGATCGAGTGATCCAGACCTTTCAAATTTCATCCAACGTCAAAAAATTATTACAACTTTTAAGGAATCAAAACAAATAAACTGTTGGATAAAATTTAAAATACTCGAATCACTTAATCTGATGATCTTGACAATTCTCAAAATTTAATTCATTTTTAGGAATTAAAATAAAAAACGAGCATCATCAAAATGATGTGCGTGATGTTGTGGCGGGTCCAAACCTCCAGAAAAACCCCAAAGAAAAGGAAAATATAGTTGTGTGCTGGATGGATCACTAAAATAATAATATAAATATCCCTCGAGTCAAACATAAAGTGCCTTGCCACATCAGCAACCACATAAAAAGGAAACTTCTTGGGAAATCTCAACCCAATCTCATCCCCACCGTCCAATACTTTACTAAAGTTAGGTAAAATCCATTTACACCCGTCAACGGTTTAAAAAACACAACAAAGAACTCCTCAGCTGGGGCAAAGTACTGGGGGTAATGACTACTAACTAGGGTATGTTTTCAGCTTTTCCTTCTGTATGTCTCTCGTAACATGATAAAAATAATTAAAAAAAAACGTTGCATATGCTCTTCAATTAGGGTAAAATCTTGAGTTTAATCAGAATTATGTCAACTTCTTTCCACATATCTCTCATTACATGATAAGTTTTCATCCACCTACCACTCTCATTAAGTGACCTCTTCATCTAGGAAATAAAAACTTGAGCGCCCATCTTATCTTATCATCTCTATGTCTATCTCGCAAATCACGATTTTCTATCCATATTTCTCATCACCTAAAATAGTCACTATGAGAAAGAGATAACCTTACTTAAAACTGTACAAAATCTCTCCCAAACTACATTCATAATATTTCACAATTATATAGTTTTAAAGAATGAAAAAAAATGTTGTAGATAGTGTTTTACCGTAGGACGGAAAGCAATCATGCTATACATTTTGGTGCGAGTTCAATTCTCACTGATTCTTCTCCCCCTAACAACTTACTATCTAATTCACTGACGCTATCGTTGTACTAAAAAATGTTATTTACCGAATTCTTGTAAGAAAATTCCTAAAACTTATTGTACAATAAACACAACCTAATAAACAATGTAGTATTATTAAATTCACTAAACTTATATAATGTATGAAGTGACGTTTTACATGTAAGGTTAAAAAAAAAATTATCCTAATTTACTGTAAGGTACAATGTTAATGATTATATATGTTATAATTTGAACAATTAATACTCCATCTTTACATGCCACATGTTAATGATTGTATATGTTATAATTTGAACAATTAATACTCCATCTTTACATGCCACATGTTAATGATTGTATATGTTATAATTTGGATCACCTTAAATTTCTTTCAAGCATACAAACATATCATTTGATGAATAAATTTAATAAACGAAATTCCTATTTCAAATAGTCCTTCGTACATAAATAGTTTTTGTCGTCAAATTTTTACTAGTATGCTAACATGGATTCCGAAGCTGAGAGTTTCGAAAACAACAAAAACCATTTGTGGTGAATAAATCAATTGACCCTGGCACTGCCAAGGGGAAATCCGAACTTAACAAGAATCTGAGGTGAATTTGGTGGCGAACTTGATAATTTAAATTTATATAAAAAGCAGCTGGGGACAGAGGGACTGATTAGGAATTATCATTAATCAATGTCTGCAGACAGTATAATTTGGTCAATCCGTTAACGATTTTTTTTTGTCGAATTTTACACGACTTTTTAACTTGACAAAAAATAACATGAAAATAATAAATTTTAGATTAATTTATTAACGAGTCGGATCATTATCTGATCATCCGTTAACGAGTCAGTAGTTATCGGGTTACCTTAAAAGCTCTAATAAGATATCGTTTGACAGATCTAGACATTAGACATGATAATTTCTAGCATAACTTGACAAGAAAAGACATGATCTATTAACGAATCGGATCGTTATCAAGTCGCTTGTTAAGAAATCTTTAAGATAACGAGTTTAACACGACTTATTAAGATATGAGATATGATACAAAAACGACATGAACACGACTTGCTTGTCAGGCATAAGTATACCATACGCTAATGAATATGATCCATAAATACTCAATGATGGTGTTTAATTAAATTAACCTCTGTTTTCATATTGTTATTCCTTTTGTTTTGTTTTTTAGCCAAGTTTGAAGAGAGACTGTTCGAGTGAGGAGAGAGTGAATGCTCTGCCTTGCTTTGCTTAAGTCTATTTCATGGGGGGCAGTTGATTTCATAAAGTAATAAAAAAGCTGTCCGAGCTTTGTTTGCTTGCTTTGCTTCCTCTCTGGTTTCCCGGCGACACGATAGTTTCTTTTTCTTACACTTCGATCCCTTCAACAATTCCAACTTCACAAAAACCCAACTTTGCAAACTTTGCAAGAACGCCAAAACCCAAGAAAAATACTTTAACCAAAAGAAAAAACACAAAGTCTTTGTCTTTGTGTGATCATCTATGTACCCTTTTAGTTTTTGGAGTTTATTCAAATAATCCAGTTTCCAATTTGCTTAGTATTTTCAGCAGGTAGGAGTTTTTTTTTTTTGCTGATTTGAATGCTTGAGCTGCAAAGTTGTGAGTTTTTTTTTCTTTTCTGGCTGTGGTTTCATCAGGAATTCAGAGAGGTTTGCTAAGATTTGAGCTGTCTGGTTTTGAAAAGGGCAATGACGGGTTTCTTCAAATTTGGTGAAATTAGAAAAAAGTCAGAATCTTGTTGCATTTTTGAGATTGGTAAAGGAATTGGTTATCTGGGTTCAATGTGAATTGGAGAAGGCTTTGAATTGAAAGTGGTTGTTGGTCTTCAAGCTCTTTTCTTTTTCAACAAGTTGTACTGCAATTACTGGGTTATAGGCTGCAGGTAGAAGAGCAAGAAGTTGAATTTCAGTGAGAAAAATCAATCAAGTATTAAACATGAAGGTTCCCACCAATGGGTTTTTAGCAAATTCTGGGGAAGGTGAGGCTTCCTGAATTTTGGAAAATTTGGTCCTATGTTTGATGTTGTTTATTAATTTTTGTGATTTAGCTTTAGTTGGATGCTTTTGAAAGGCTCTCTTAACTTTGATTTCTGTAGAAAGTGGAAGTACTTTTATGGTTGGGGATTTCAAATTTTCATTCTTTGATTGCACTTCATATGATTTCGACTCATAAATTCAGTATATGAATTGATCACCTTCCAAAGAAATATGCAATATTTCTGTGCAAAGTTCTTGATACATAAATGATTTACGGTTCTTAAAACGTAATTTGAACCAGTTTTGAAATAAACTATATATTTTAACACGACAGATCTTGTGTTCTTCGAATCTCATACGGATAATTAGGCTGTTGTGGCTGGCTGAATTATGGAAATATTGTATGATTTGTTAATTTTCAGATATCGTATGACATGGTCTCACAGGAAACAAATCTGTTTTGAGAAGTTGATCACTTGACATTTAATTATCGTGTCAAGAGTTCTGAGTTCTCTTCAACGCTGATGAAGTTTTGTTTTGTCTGCAGCGGGAGAACAAAAGAGAATTAATTCAGAGTTATGGCATGCTTGTGCTGGGCCATTGGTTTCTTTGCCTCCGGTTGGAAGTCTTGTGGTGTACTTCCCACAAGGCCACAGCGAGCAAGTGCGTCTTTCTCTATATATGTAAAGAAGCAACGGTTTTTCTGAGATTTGGGTTTCTGATGGAATTATCATAACTATTTTGCAGGTTGCAGCATCGATGCAAAAGGAGACTGATTTCATACCGAACTACACCAATCTTCCGTCTAAATTGATATGCATGCTTCACAATGTCACATTGCATGTATGATAGTTCCACGCAGCTACTTTAGAATGATGAAGTTTATTTTACGGATGTAAAGCTTTTTTTTCTTTCTGTAACATGGTTGATTTTAAATACATTACTCATGCATCTCTACATTCGTTTTATTGTACAGGCTGATACCGAAACAGATGAGGTCTACGCGCAAATGACTCTCCAACCAGTAAACAAAGTGGGTCAGCCATTCTTTTTGTGAATTAAGCAATACTTTACCCGCTTCCCCCTTCACATATATAATCATGTTTCATGTTCACTTATTTGCAAAACTGTTTGAAATTCGCCAGTATGAGAAGGAAGCGTTGCTGGCATCTGACATGGGCCTCAAACAAAGTAGGCAACCTGCTGAGTTTTTCTGCAAAACTCTTACAGCTAGCGACACAAGCACTCATGGTGGATTTTCTGTACCTCGTAGAGCAGCTGAGAAGATCCTCCCACCTCTAGTACGTAAACCTTTGAAACTTTATAGTGTTATTTGAAAATATCAAAGAAGTCGGTGTAGTCGATTCCGTGTAGACTTGTGGTAACTAGAAGCAATTATCTTTGATAGGATTTTTCTATGCAACCACCTGCTCAGGAGCTTGTTGCAAAAGATTTGCATGATAGTGCGTGGACATTCAGACATATCTATCGAGGTATTTCCCTGTTTAAAACATACTCCTAGTGTTCTCGTCCTTCCCCAAAAAGCATAAATTGTTTCTGCCTTTTGTTTTTCTTATTAGATATTTAGATGCAAATATCTGAATTTTCAGTCTAACTGTGTAGCAATTTCATTCCAGGCCAACCAAAACGGCACCTGCTGACTACAGGTTGGAGTGTTTTTGTTAGCAACAAAAGACTCTTTGCTGGAGATTCTGTTCTTTTTATAAGGTATGAAAGACGTTTTCAGATAGATGATTAAATTCGTCCCGATATACTTCCTTTGGTTAGTGAGTGACAACAACCTGGTTGTATGCAGGGATGAAAAACCTCAGCTTCTCTTGGGTATTAGGCGTGCTAATAGACAGCAGCCAGCTCTCTCTTCATCAGTCATTTCCAGTGATAGCATGCATATCGGCATTCTTGCGGCCGCAGCTCATGCTGCTGCAAATAACAGTCCATTTACCATATTTTACAACCCAAGGTAACACTTGGATGTTTAGATTTTTCTTGTTGGTTTTTAGGAAATGTCGTCTGTAATTACTCTTTGATTGGTTCTGACAAAATTTATTTGATCTTATAGGGCAAGCCCTTCTGAATTTGTAGTACCTCTAGCCAAGTACAATAAAGCGATGTATACCCAAGTTTCACTTGGCATGCGATTCAGAATGATGTTTGAGACTGAAGAGTCAGGAGTACGCAGATACATGGGCACGGTCACTGGCATCAGTGATTTGGATCCTGTTCGATGGAAAGGTTCGCAGTGGCGCAATCTTCAGGTATTGATTAGCCATTCATATGGTATTTAGGCATTAGCTAAGTTTACATAATGTTGTGTGCGTCTATATGTGAGTGAAACTTGATTGGTCTTTTTTTTTTCTGCTCAGAGTTCATTTTGTAGCTCCCATTACCAGATACAGATTGAATCGAAATTTTCTAGGCGTTCTAGACATGTACTTAAGCTTAACTGGATTTTGATGTTCTTTGTACTTTTAATAGGTTGGATGGGATGAATCAACAGCTGGTGACTGGCCTAGCCGAGTTTCAATTTGGGAAATTGAGCCTGTTGTAACTCCTTTCTACATATGCCCTCCTCCATTTTTCAGACCCAAGTTTCCCAAGCAACCAGGGATGCCAGGTAAACCATATTGACAAGTTACCTAGATTCTTTGAAGTTTAGAGTCTTCAAAGTCGAGTAACTTGTAAGGAATATGTTTAAAAAGTTAGCTTGGAGAAAAAATTTGCCAGTGGAATCTACAAACATTGTTTGTATGTCCGTGTGTATCATATCCTGTCGGAAAATCTGTATGTAATCGAGTCCTTTTGCAGATGATGAATCCGACATCGATAATGCTTTCAGGAGAGCCATGCCTTGGCTTGGAGATGAATTTGGCATGAAGAACTCGCCAAGCTCGTTTTTCCCTGGTTTGAGTTTGGTGCAGTGGATGAACATGCAACAAAATAATCAGTTTTCAGCTGCTCAGTCTGGATTTTTCCCATCCATGGTCCCTCCAACCGGCCTGCAAAATAACCTTGGTACTGATGATCCATCCAAGTTATTGAGTTTTCAAGCCTCGGTGCTGTCTTCGCCCGGTCTCCAGTCAAATAAATCAGCTCCACAAAACCATGCTAGTCAAATGCAGCAGCCGAATGTGACATGGGCTCAACAGCAGCAGCTGCAGCAGTTGATGCATAATCCTATGAACCAACAACAGCAAAGTAACCCGCAACAGCAGCAGCTGCAGCAATTATTGAATTCTTCGGCGAACCAACATCAGCAAAATCATCCCCAGCAGCAGCAGCTGCAGCAATTACTGAATTCTTCGGCAAACCAACATCAGCAAAATCACCCCCAGCAGCAGCAGCAATTATTGCAGACTCCAACGAACCAACAGCTCCATAATTTCTCCCATCAGCAGCAGCAGCAGGAGCCTCAACAACAGCAAGAGCCGCAAAACTTGTTGCAGCATCAGCAGCTGCATCAACAGCAACCACAACGGCACCAGCACCAGCAACAACAATTATCTCAACCGAATCCGGTAAATAATGGTTCTGTTGCTCCTAACCAGGTCCCAGGCCAAAATTCACAACAACCAGTTATGTTCTCCCAACATCAACAGCAGCAATTACTAACGGGGAATACCCAGCAAGCTGTCCCTTCTTCTAGTAAGAATTCATTTCAGTTGTCAACTGGACAACAAAATTCACAGCTCCAGCAGCAGCAACTAGAACCGCAACCAAGCCTCTTACAAAGACAGCAGCAGGCAGCACAATTGCAATCATCCCCACATCAATTGTTGCAACAGAGTGTGTCACAGAAAGTACAGCAGCAGCCACAAGTACAGCAATCATCTCCGCAGGGCATCTCTGAGCAACAACTCCAATTACAGTTGCTGCAGAAGTTTCAGCAACAGCAGCAACCACAATTACTCTCCTCGTCAAGCTCACTTTTGCAGCCTCAACTCTTACAGCAGCAGCTGGCCCGCCAACAAAACCAGCAGTTACAACAGTTGCCTATGACTCAGCATCATCAGCAACAGCTAAGTGGCAACAGCTTCTCAACAGACAAACTTCTCAACAACTTTGCAGCTCCTTCGATGATGCAGTCACAACATATGCCTTCTATCCAGCCCCAGAACCAGCACAAGCCACTTACAGCAATCAGAAGCCATTCCGGTCTTACAGAAGGCGATGGTCCATCATGTTCAACCTCCCCTTCTACTAACTGCCAGATGTCCCCATCAAACTTATTGAACAGGAATCAGCAAGGAATGGCCATGTTGTTGGGGGATTCAGTGGCCGAACCGGCTCATAATTTGGTTCAGGAGCTTCAGAGCAAGTCTGATGTTTGGGTCAAACATGAGCAGCCCAGCTCAAAAGGACCAGACCATATAAAATATAAAGGTACAATCACTGATCAGTTGGAAGCTTCATCATCTGGAACATCGTATTGTCTGGATACAAGCACAATCCATCAGAACTATGCACTTCCCACCTTCTGTTTGGATGGTGATGTTCAATCGAACCCTCGGAGCAGTCTTCCATTTTCCGCTAATATTGATGGATTGGCACCGGACACTTTGTTCTCAGTCATTGAGACAGAGTTATCCACTGCTGCAATCAGCTCTCAGTCATTTGGGGCACCAAACATACCTTTCAAAGCTGGGTGCTCAAGTGATATTCCCATAACTGATGCTGGAGTTTTAGGCAATGGATCGTGGACAAACCAGGCTCAACGTATGAGAACATATACAAAGGTTTGTCACTCTGCTGAATAATCTTTGGTTTGTTCATTTTGAAGTGAGGTGCATTTGTCATGAAATTTGTAAACCAACTACGCTGCAACTGGAGGAAACTTCATCGCACCTTCACGGATTCAGCTAGTATATAATGATAATCTTATGACTCTCTTTCCATTTAGTTTTTTGCTGTTTCAACAATTTCAAGATGTCGTGATATACATTCATTTTCTTCATCAAAATACCTTTGCCTACCTTTGCATAATACTGAATTCAACAATTTCCAGGTTCAAAAGCGTGGATCTGTGGGAAGATGCATTGATGTCAACCGTTATAAAGGCTATGATGAGCTCCGGCATGGTCTTGCCCGCATGTTTGGGATTGAAGGGCAACTAGAAGATCCACACAGGACGGACTGGAAACTTGTATACGTGGATCATGAAAATGAGATTCTTCTCGTTGGTGATGATCCATGGGAGTAAGTTCGAAAACCCTGCAATAGCAGATAGCAAAACCTTTTGCCTTTCCATTCGCTTTTCCTCATTCGTTCCTCTTTTAATTTGCTTTTAGGGAGTTTGTGAGCTGTGTCCAGAGTATAAAGATATTGTCATCCGTTGAAGTACAGCAGATGAGCTTGGATGGAGACCTCGGCAACATTCCAGTCCCCAATCAAGCTTCTAGCGGAACTGACAGTGGAAATGCATGAAGACCTCAGTCTGATGATATCTTTGCAGCCTCGTTTTACCGGTAAGGGTTCAAATATTGAAATGATCAAGTCTTCAGCAGATGAATTCACGTCTGGTTTGCAACTGAGCTGTAATCGTTGTGAACAGAATTCCTCTCGTTCGATGCTAATACAACAATCAGAATTGGAGTCTCCCCAATCATCGAGGGACAACATTGTTCCTCGTCCGGTGTGGAAACTACCGGTTCCTCGAGTTTGGTTAGTTGAGCTCCTTTAACTTCCGGTGGCAGGTCAGCCGAAGCTCGAAGACATATCTAACACAACGGTGACTATAGTCGTAGTCCTTGCATATATTGTTGTTAGCTTCATAAGTGGGGTTTTTGATGTGGTATGGCGGGATGAAATGTATAATATGATCTTTCTTTCTTTGAGACCGATTCGACATTTAATTTATCGAATCAAAGAGATGGAATATAGAACTCAAGTTATAACTCGTTTCGGATGTAATGGCCCCAAGTTTTCGATCACAAAAGAATCACGTCGTCAAACACCAAAACCTCCGTCGGTTGATCAAATTTCCGGTGGAGGTAAGATTTTCCGGCGAAAGCTAGAAACCCGAAGATTCATTTCCGAAACTGGTTCAACCGCAATCGTTATACTCAACTGTTATTACATTCAAAAGTACAGAGAAGGCAGTTGAGGCCCTCAAATCTATGTGACCAGAAAATGTCTTAAAAGAAACTCTGCGAGATATTTCAAAAACTTGAGCTCATCTAATTCGACAACTAAGAAAGTATGGCGATGACATCCGAAGCTCTCAAAGCTATGTACTCAGAACCGTCTTTGCCCTTGAAGTCATTCCCTGCATACTTGGAGTACAAAACTGTGCTTCCCTGGGATATGGATAGTGGTTTCCTGTTTCCTTCCTCATCAAGAGTACCGGGTCCAACGGCAATCACCTGTTACATCATAGGCAGAGCATGAACAACAATGTCTCACAAGAACCTCATCCACAACAGCATAAATGCCTTGAGCTAAGATGAAAAGTTTCATAACCCCTTACCGTGCCAATGGAGGGCTTCTCCTTGCTAGCCTCTGTCAGCAACAAGCCTCCGGCAGTTTTTAACTCGGCCTCAGCAACCTGCATTGATTGTACATAGGGGCAAGACAATCATGAACCTTGGTTCAAACATAAGGGAAAATGAAAAGTAGCTAATAAGCCCATATTAGGGGTGCAGAAAAAGCATATAAACTGACAATTAGTAGTGTGACACTGGACGTATAATAGTAAGGAAGAGACAATCAAGTGTGACTATAAGCCAAGCCACGTCGAAGCTCTAAATGTTCATCAATACAGATAAGAGGCCTAACAATTACCAACGGCCCAGTACCATTATGAGATCCTTCCAATTTATGCTTCAACAACAAACTCTTGAAACAATTTATTACAGAAGTTTCAAGTTTCAAAGGGCAACAAACCTTGATTAGAACTCTATCATTCAAAGGCTTGAGATCCTTCACATCTTCAGTTTCAAGAATACCGACTATGTCATCATCCTTCAGGATAAGATGCTTCGCACCATTGAACTCCACCTCTGTCCCAGCATACTTGGAGTATACAACTTCAGCACCTGTCTGTACCACAGAAAGCAATCAGTAAACAGAAAACCTTGAAAATTATTGTAGCTGAATAGGATTATGCGAAAGACATCACCAACCTCCACACTGATGCCCACTTTTGTCTTCCCAATTGTTTTACCCTCTCCGACAGCAACAACTTCACCTCCTTGAGGCTTTGTCTGAGCTGTGGTTGGAAGTAAAATTCCACCGCCGGTCTTCTCTTCCACAGTCTTGATCTTCACAAGCACTCTGTCGCCCAAAGGCTTAATTGAAGTGTACTGCAGAATCGAATCAGAATCCATTAACATCAGATAACCTATGAATAGCATGGAATTGACAAATTCAACAAAGGAGCTAACTTTATCAAACAACCAGCACAAGAAACAAGAACAGGCATACTTTAATCGAAATTCGAAACCTATCGTAATAGAAACCTTATCCAGAACAAGTTTTCGGGTCAACGACCATAACTCAATAAGCAAAACCAGTTTCAAATAGCAAATCTTCATTGGATAAGATGAAATGGGTAGAGATTAAAATTCAAATTATGCATTCATACACATTAATCAAACAATTATCACCCCTAAATTACACATACAAATAGCAAAACTGCCCAAAGCAACCAAATTTTACCCTCAAACAAAATGAACCAGATAGAACAAAACCAAAGAAAACGTAGAAGTAACAACCTTGGGAGCGACGGTAGTGGCGGCCTTGACAGCGAGGCCACGGAAGGAGCGGTGGTTGACAAGTGAGACACATGCCGGAGACCCGAACTTGAGGTTTGAAGGTCTGAGCCCTTCAAACGAAGCCAAACTCCTGGCCGAGATCGACGATGCGTTCAGCTGAGCTGCTGCCATTTCTGCAACAAATTACCCAAAATCAAATTCATCAATTCACCATAAAAAAAAAAGAAATAAAATCGTATCGAAGTGCAAAACAGAACAAAACGCAGACAAATACGATTGAAACGACAACGGAAATGGAGATTACCTGTTGAATTTGGAGGGCGGAGGAGAGGTTGATGGCCTAGTAGGGTGAAGAAGATAAAACCCTAGAGTGTTTGCAGTTTGCAGGCTTTAGGGTTTTATCAGTTGATAAAAGACGCTTCTAGAACTCCTTTGTTTTTGTCCCCCTCTTTGGTTGCGGTTGTGGTTCGGATGCCTATTCAATTTGGGTGGGTCAACAGTACCCGCCCGAGCTCACAGCCTCGAGTGTGCTCGAAAATGGGGGCAGAAGTGGGCATCTCTCTACGTGGGTAAGGTTGGGCCATCTGTCTAGTTGTGTGATCAATTCTCTAGTTCTAAATTATGTTCTTCACAATATTTTTTTTCGTGTAGGGAGCCGACTCGTTTTTTGAGCATCTGAAAGTTCGCTTTGTTTTGTGTGCGCGGAAACTCTCACGTCTTATGTGCCTGGAATCGCCTCATTCTGCATGTGAGGTGTCTGCATCGGTTTGCGTGTCAGAAGTCCGCCCATTTTACGTTCATGGAGCCCACGTCGTTTTGGCGTGCACGGAGACAGCCTTGTTTTCCATGCGCAGGGTTGGCATCGATTTGTGCGACGTATCCTGCCTCGTTTTTCTTGCATGGCGTCTACCTCATTTTGCGTGCATTAAGCCCACCTAACACTCATGTTTTTTGGACAAAAATGCAAATTTTTTATTTTCGCAAAATATTTTATAAACATTAAGTTAAACTTTTTAAAAGTAGTTTTATGGTTTATTAAGTAAAAAAATAAGTGAAAAATATAGTAGTGAGGCCTAGCTAGAACATTGTCAAATGAGGTTCTACACTCAAGAATCTCAACGGAAAGTCTCATCTTTATTTTCAAAACTTCACAGTGAGACGAAGGTGAAAATAAATAAATTGAACGATGATTTGTGCACGCATTTGCAAAACCGACTGAAAATCGTGAGTTAACATCCACGTTTTTTTTTGTAAAAAATGCAAATTTTTTATTTTCTGGAAATATTTTTTTTGTTGAGCATTAAGGAAATCTTTGTAATGTATTTGGAAACGGATTTACGATTTATTGAGCAACAAGTGTATATTTAGTAGAATATTTAATCTGAAAAGTGAAAAACATAAAGATGTTAAAATGTATATTAAAAAAAATAGAGATGTTAAAATCACTTGTTGGTGAGGTTTAAACAAAAAATAGCAAAAAAATTTCTGTTAAATGGTCCTTCACCCTTTTTCGGTTGACAAAGAGAGTTCTATTAATATCTAGTTTAGATTTAGATAAAAGAAATTTTTTTTTTAAAAAAAGGTTCAAATATCTTTAAATTTAGGTTTTAAATCATTGATTACAAGTGTTTATACACGAATTATAATAGATTTTGCATGAAAAATATATTTTGAAAAACATGAATATGATAGCTTGTTGTAGTGGTAAGAGAAATAAAGGAATGGCACCCCAAGAATTTGAATCATTTTTGTACATTTTTGTTAATTTTTCCTTTATTTCTCTTACCACTATAACAAACTGTCATATTAATGTTCTTCAAAATATATTTTTCCGAGCGTTGAGCCCGACTCGTTTTCTAAACACCTATAAGTTTGCCTAGTTATATGTGCGCAGAGACCTCCTCGTCTTGTGTGCCTGGGTTCACCTCATTCTACATGTGAGGTTCATGCATCATTTTGCATGCCATAAGCTCGCCCTTATTTACGTCCACGGAGCCCGTATCGTTTTCGCATGCACGGAGACAACCTCATTTTTCGTACGTAGTGCTGGTCCCGATTTGTGCGACGTATCTCGCCTCGTTTTCTGGAGCTCGTTTCGTTTTGCCTGCCAAAAGCCCGTCCTGTTTTCTATGAGCTCTTGTCTTATTTTGCGTGCCAGGTTCGCCTCGTTTTGTGTGAGCTGAGTCTGCCTCATTTTAGCATGCGTCAAGCCTGCCGTGACCCATGATTTTTTGACAAAAATGAAATTTTTTTATTTTCGCAATTTTTTCATAAACATTAAGTTAAACTTTTTAAGGAATTTGGAAACAGTTTTACGTTTTATTGAGCAACGAATGTATATTTAGTAGAACATTTAACCCGAAATAAAAAAAAAATATAGTAGTGAGACCCAGAACATTGTCAAATGAGGTTTTGCACTCAAGAATTTCAATGGAAAGCCTCATCTTTATTTTCAAAACTTCACAGTGAGGCGAAGCTGAAAATAAATAAATTGAATGGTGATTTATGTACGAATTTGCAAAGCCGACTGAAAATCATGAGTGTTAATCCACATTTTTTTTGTAAAAAATGCAAATTTTATATTTTCTGGAAATATTTTTTGTGAGCATTAAGGAAATCTTTATAATGTATTTGTGTCACATCCCAGGCTCGGCTCAATTATAGCACGATATTGTCCGCTTTAGGCCCCGACCACGCCCTCACGGTTTTGTTTCTAGGTGACCCACTGGGAAGAACTCCGAAGTTAAGCGAGTTCGCGCGAGAGCAATCCCAGGATGGGTGATCCACTGAGAAGTTGCTCATGAGTTTCCAGAAACAAAACCGTGACGGCGTGGTCGGGGCCCAAAGCGGACAATATCGTGCTACGGTGGAGTCGAGCCAGGGATGTGACAATTTGGAA
This sequence comes from Cydonia oblonga, assembly GCA_015708375.1. Classification (NCBI taxonomy): domain Eukaryota; kingdom Viridiplantae; phylum Streptophyta; class Magnoliopsida; order Rosales; family Rosaceae; genus Cydonia; species Cydonia oblonga. The sequence goes on from JADOBS010303420.1 coordinate 16,558, forward strand.
GCGAAGTTACGATTTATTGTGTTAAAATGTATATTCAGTGTATATTTTTTTTTTAAAAAAAAAATTAGAGATATTAAAATCACATGTATATGAGGTTTAAACAAAAAATAGCAATCTTTTGTTTTGTTAAATAGTCTTTCACCCTCTTGCGGTTAACAGATAGGGTTCTATTAATAACTAGTTTAGATTTAGATAAAAGATAAATTAAAAATTTTTAAAAAAAAGTTTCAAATATCTTTAAATTTAGGTTTTAAATCGTTGATTACAAGTGTTTATATACGAATTATAATATATTTTGCATGGAAAAATATATTTTGAAAAACATGAATATGATAGTTTGACCTATCCCGCCTCGTGTTCCGTGTATGGAGTCCACCTCGTTTTACGTGCGTCGAGCCCGCCTAACACCCATGTTTTTTGACAAAAATGTAAATTTTTTATTTTTGCAAAATATTTATCATGAGCATTAAGTTAAACTTTTAAAGAAATTTAGAAGCAGTTTTACGGTTTATTGAGCTACAAATGTATATTTTGTAGAATATTTAACCTGAAAACTAAAAAAAATATGTGAAAAATACAGTAGTGAGGCCTAGAACATTGTCAAATGGGGTTCTACAATCAAGAATCTCAAAGAAAAGTCTCATCTTAAGTTTCAAAACTTCACAGTGAAGCAAATGTGAAAATAAATAGATTGAAAGAAGATCTATGTGATTTGCAAAATCGACCGAAAATCGTGAGCATATGATAGTCTTGAAAAATTATTTTGAAGAACAAGAATATGATAGTTTGTTGTACTGGTAAGAGAAATAAAAAAAATTTAACAAAAATGTTCCAAATTCTCGGGGTGCCAGAAAATCACATTTTGAAAAACAAGAGTACGATAGTTTGTTGTAATGGTAAGATAAATAAAAAAAAATTAACAAAAATGATTCAAATTCTTGGGGTGCCAGAAAATCACGTGACTTTCTGACACCCTAGGAATTTGAACCATATTTGTACATTTTTATTAATTTTTTCTTTATTTCTCTTACCACTACAACAAACTATCATATTCATGTTCTTTAAAATATATATTTTTGTGCGTGGAGCCTGACTCATTTTTTGAGTACCCAAGAGTTCACCTCGTTCTGCGTGCATGGAGACCGCCTTGTCTTGTGTACCTGGGTTTACCTCGTTCTGCATATGAGGTGCCCACATCGTTTTGTGTGCTAGAAGCCTGCTCCTTTTTACATCCAAATAGCCAACGTCATTTTGGCATGCACGGAGACAGCCTCGTTTCCATGCATAAAGCTGGTCTCGATTTGTGCGACGTATCCCCCTCGTTTTCTATGCATGAAGCTCGCCTCGTTTTGGGTGTCAGAAGCCCATCCCATTTTCTGTGAGTTGAGCCCGTCTTGTTTTGCATGTCATGGTTCGACTCGTTCTACACGAGCTGAGTCCACCTCGTTTTGCGTGCGTCGGGTCTGCCTAACAGCCATGTTTTTTGACAAAAAATGTAAATTTTTTATTTTTGCAGAATATTTTTCATGAGCGTTGAGTTAAACTTTTTAAGGAATTTAGAAGCAGTTTTACGGTTTATTGAGCAACAAATGTATATTTAGTAGAACATTTAACCCAAAAACTAATAAAATAAGCAAAAAATATAGTATTGAGGCCCGAACATTGTCAAATGGGGTTCTACACTCGAAAATCTCAACGGTAATTCTGACCTTAATTTTTTAAAATTCACAGCGAAGCGAAGGTGAAAATAAATAGAACCATGCATAGAGAGATCATACACAAAATAAGTGTAGAATATTTAAATTCTTTATGTCTCGGAAGAAAATCTTGGTTATTATACACATAGGAAAGCACGCACACAATTGGTTAGGTCCTTCAATATATAGATCTGAGTGTTATTATGCTCACTCGCTTTACATTGGTTCGTCACACTTTGTCATTTAAACCTAAAGTGAGTGGGAAGATATAACATGTGAGTGGGTATAACAGCCACTCTATGAGTCTCATACTTGATCAAGAAATTCTTCCATTCGGCTGCCACTTTCACAGTAGGTGGGTTTCATGTAGCGCTTCGACTCAACTGTTGTGAGAGTGTTGTCGTATACAACCAGTCGGGCGATCAATTGGGTGCCATTTATTTTGAGCATAATGTCCTATTTAAATCACCATGATAGAAAAAGCTGTTGATGCACAAAATCAGTGAGGACTTTGGTACAACAGAAAGTATCAAGTTTGTGACCTTCACTAGATTGTTCCGGTCACTGGTGTAGGTAAGTATGTAAATGGACAGAGATAGGGAAGCAAACAA
>JADOBS010303421.1:0-18874 GCA_015708375.1 Cydonia oblonga
CAAATATAAAAAGAGCTGTGTGAATGTTTTTTTTTTTTTTTTTGTATCTTTACCGGATCATTTTTGTAAGGATGAACATACTCTAATCATATATATTTATCGTATATCGTGCAATCAGTGTTCGTCAGTATTATTTATTTAATTTTAAATAAAAAATTTATAATAGTTTATGACCACATGATGTACGATAAACAGATTTGATATGAGGATTCTTAAGATTCTCACAAAGAAGATCCGGCGAGAATCCTCACTCAGAACATAATACTTAGAATATCTCCAACAAACTATATGAAAATCTCTATTATAACAAAATAAATCTTTAACTTTATAGATCAAGTGCTCAGAAGTTAAACACAAAAAAAATTAACAAAAAAAACTCGAGTTGGACCTGTAAGCCACGGAAAAAAAAGGAAGAGTTGGTGGTTTTTGGAAGAAAAGGATCCGGTGAGGATAACTTTGTGGGGATTCAGGAGATCAATCAATCATGTTCGTTTATCGTACATCGTACGGTCAGTTTTAGTTAAGTGTTATTTATATTTAATTTTAAATTTTAAATAATTTATAACTGTACGATATACGATGAACGGACATTATTGATCGATCTCCTAGATCTCCACAAAGAGAATCCGAAGATGATCTTTTTCTGTTTTTGGAAATGAATGGGATGAGTTTTTCTTTTTATAATGATTGATAATGAAATGCTCGAAGTTTACTGAATTAGGTGTTGAGATGAAAAGTTAAAGAGACTAGATAAAGCAATTTTCCAACACTTTTCACCTGCTGAACTGGTAAAAATTTAACAAAAGTGTTGGAAATGCTCTTAATGAAAAAATAAACATTGTTTGGCTCCTTTCAGTCTACGTTATTCATTTTTATGTGTAAATAGCAAATTCACACATAAAAAATGATTTTCACACACACCCTTATTTAAGCATGTTCATTGTTTCCGTTAAAACTTATTCAATGTGATGTTTAACAGAAGAAACTTGTGCATGAAGTAGTCTGTAATTTCCTTAATCAATTCACCAAACTCTCATCCTAGCCTTAAATATCTTTGTTTTTTTAGTCATAGTTGATGATGATGATAGCTGCCACCACTAAGCCATACTCTTGTTTTCAACTTGCTTTTACCAAATCTGATCATGATCTCAATAGTTGCAACCAAAACATGGTGCTGCTTTGACTTAAGATGATCAAAACCAAGTATTTAGTTTTTATAATGTCTTGTTTACATAAACATAGACACATTTACTACAAAAACGCATGAGCCTAAACATTTTATTTTATGGTCCATGACACAATGTAATTAATTAGAGGTTATAAACTATATTATTATTAATAGAATTAATAGAAGGTGAGGGTGATTAGGGAAAGAAAAATTTGCATGCATCCGTTATATAAATTATGTGTCTCGCATTTGCAATAGCAGGTAAGCAATACATGATTATGAATGTGATGCACTTGTCTAATGTTGCAGGTAAAGAAAAAAAAAATTCTCGACTAGGTGAGGTAAAACAAGGTGTTAGTAAAAAGATGAAACATCATGATAACTCTATGGTTAATGACTTAAGTGTTGTGTGTACTTGTATGCATTTATTGATTTTTCGTTTTAAGGAAACATAAGGTTTTAGAGATGGGAGGACAAAGAGGAAAACTAGAGAGTCGTACATCAAACGATCTTATTGTGCCCATACTTTAGTTAAATCAAGCTCTTTGACTCACTTTTAGTATTCCATCACTTGAATTAGAAGTACTTGTTTGAAATTAGTTTTTAAAATGACTCAAAACATTTTTGATGAAAATAGTTTTAAAACTAATCTTTAGTCAGAATGCAAGTGAATCTAGAAAAAGTACTTAAGTACTTTCAAGTTATGTGCTTCTTACAGAAAGCACTTCAAATACTTTTGAAACCCAAAATTTCTCTAAAAACACTTTTAGTCATTTTTAATTATTTTAAAAGCATACTAAACAAGTCCCACCCACTTAGTGTATGATTTGTATCTACTTGGTAAGCCCTTTCCCTATGCATTGAATCCATTTGTTGATGTGCTTTGATCATAAAACTAGGGCCACAGTTGGTAGGTTGTTTTCTCTAATAAGATAGGTGCATTCGATGTCCTTATTCTCTGTATTCGAATAGATCATATTATCCTTTGGTATTTGTATACCTTATCTTATAAATTTGGATGTGGATTTGGGTTGTAGTTGTGGACTTTATGTTTGGATTTTATAATGTAAAACGACAACATCATTATCGTATATATATACTAATATACATCTATCATTATATTTTGTTTTTCTTTTCTTTTTGGCAAAATGAGACTAGCGGGTGATTTCGTCACTACATGTTTTCGAGGATCGTGAAAACTCACATAGGCATATCAGTCTTTTTTCTGACAACTATCATGTGATTCACTAATAATAATAATTGAACTTATGACGTGTCGTGTAGAATACGAACTTAAAATTTCTTCCTAACCACTTGGCCAACTCCTTAGTGTTTCATCGTTAGATTTTGTTGGCTGGTGTCCCTTTTTCAAAATTCAACTTAAATAATCACATTAGATTTGAAAGTTATGGATTAAGGCATAAATAATCCATTGACTTGCCTGCGATTAACGAGCTTAAAAAAATCTTCTTCCCCTTCATTTTTGGAGAGACTTTTATTCCTTTAATATACAACCTTTATTAATTACATAAATAAGCAGCCTTTTAGATGATTAATTAAAGTTTACTTGAATAAAATATTTTAGACTTTTTGTTTGGTTCAATCCTCTTACTATTGTGTAAGATTTGACGATGGAGGAGGATTGTCTGTCCTCACACTTTTGGTGTCCTCATATACTTTTTTGTTTGTTGACCACAGTTAAGTCACATCAATATTTTATATTACTATTTATTTTTATCTTATTATTTTCATAAAAAACAATATAAAATATTAACGTGATTTAACCGTGACCACACAAAACAGAAAAGTATAAAAGGGCACCCAAAATAAGAGGACAGACAATCCTCCTCCTTTGATGATATTATGAAAGAGTTGAATGCTGCTTGGGAACCACACAAAAAGTAATTTACAGTTTACATTGATCATCGTGTGAATCATTATGTTTAGAAAGAAATTTTTCAGTGTACTTGAAATACAAAATTGTAAATAATATTTTATTATATAATTAGATGAAACTTTTTTATTTTTAACTGTATAATGACATATGATTTTCTGTTCGTATTAAACTTCTTTCAATTGTATAATAACATGATGTAATGCTTTATGTTTTGTGCGCATTGAAAAAATTGTACTTTGCAGGTTAAAACACCAAGGCAAAACATCGATCTATGATATAAAAAAGTTACTAGGGAAAATTAAAAAACATACAGGGTTGAGCTTTGGAGCGCATTATCCAAAGCAACGAGTCGACTTGCTTTTGAAAATCACCTTGCAGTCCCATTGAGTAGATCTATCACGACGGAAAGATACAGTTTTATTGTGCTTCCCTTGATTGTAGGCAAACAAACTGGCGAAGCTGCCCTGTAATTTATTGAAGCATGAGGGTTTCTACCAAGGACATGATAGCCATTTTATGCTGATGCATGGTGTATGATAAAAGCCAGCAATTAGGGGACATCCAAATCTCAAACTTTATACTCTTTTGGATATTGGTAGGACCTGGCCAAATTGCAAAGTTAAAAAACATATAACAGAAGTTTAACAAAATGATGGACAATTAATATCAGTCTCCGCCATTTTCAAAGAAGAGTGTTAGAAACAATCGCGTATATCGTTCACTTTATGGATTTCACAATCAGCATAAAAGTAATAATCAACTCACTTCCTCAACAAAAAAGAAAACTTAAAAATTAAAAGTCTAGGAAACAACGAAGAAGAACAGTTTTCCCCCTCCCGAGGCATCTCTCTCTCCCCTTCCAAGAAAACCCTAGCTTGCTAGCTCCATTGTTGTCGGTCTCTAGCTATGGATGAGGGCTTATGGCAGCTTCTCCCTTTCTCTTTCTAGCCCTTCTTCCCTTCCCATCTTTCCTTTCTCCCTCATCTCAGCCTTCACGTACCTTGTTTTCCTTACCGTATTTCTCTCCCACCAAATTGTGAGTGATTTTTCCATGGATTTAGGTCTCATACCCAAATAGTTTCTTCTTTGAGTTGGCACTCAATTTCATAGTGTGGGGTTGGATTCGTGGTTGCAAGTGGGTCGGATCCATTGTCATCAGCTCGTTGTTCCATGGTAATGACATTTTCCTCGACTAATTTGTGGTTGCCCTGACTAGTGTGCAGATCCATACGGCTTCGCTACGTTGTGCATTCTATTTTGGTGGCTCCGCCGCCTTGTGAGTTTCAAATATGGTTGACTCTACCGCCTAATGCTATCGGATTTGGTAGCTCCACTACCTTATGCAACTAGATCTTGGGGTACTTAGGCCATCTCTAACCGAAGCAGGGCCAGAGGGCACCTTTTAACCCTATGCCCTCCAAGAAATTAATATTTTAATGAACAGTGCCACGCCATATATCTTACCATCTCCAACCAACGGGTCAAAGGGTCATAAGTCAAACATAGCCTTGTGACAAAAAACCATCTCTAACCGAGAGGGCCAAAAGACCATAAACCTAACATAATTTATTATTTTAATTGAATTAATATGGTTACTTAAATTAAACTACCTCAATAATTTTTTGAGATGGAATGTCAATAATTTTACGTCTCGGATTTCGAGTGCCACGTGTCGATATGTGAGTAACTTTGCATATTTCTTGTTGATATGGAATCTCAATAATTTTACGTCTCAGATTTCGAGTGCCACATGTCGATATGTGAGTAACTTTGCAGATTTCTTGTCGATATGGAATCTCAATAATTTTACGTCTCGGATTTCGAGTGCCACGTGTCGATATATGAGTAACTCTCAAGATTTCTTGTCAATATGTAATCTCAATAATTTTTCGAATAGGATTTCGAGTGCAACGTGTCGAGATGTAATTGGTTGTGGGAATTTTAGATAGGGTTTTTATTTGCGTGGCACTTCTTATCTTCAGCTTCCAATGTCCATAAATAGGGTGGATATATTGGGTTATAATTCACACACCTTTAGTTTTACCCTCTCCAATATCTTTTTCAATTCAAGTTTGCAATGAGTTCTAACTTTGGATCCTTTTCGAATTCTAACTTGGGGTCCTCATCCAATTCCGAATTGGAAGATAAATGGGCGCAGAAGAGACAAGACGATGAGGAGTCCGATGAAGAAGATGAATCATGGTGCAACACATCATATATGACAGCCATGGCTGGGGTCATGGTGTGTGAGGCAACTGAAGAACAACCTCAATGGGGTGGCTTTGTTGCTGGTCACGGTTACAAGCCACGAAATAGAGAGATGGCGTATGACACTCTAATGAACAACTACTTCAACCCTAACTAGGTGTACACCGAAGAAGATTTCAAACGTCGCTTCTGGATGAGGCGACATGTCTTCAAGCGTTTACTTCATAATGTCTAACATGTCAATCCATACTTTCAACAGAAACTGGACAGAGTAGGCCGCCCTGGTTTGTCACTTCATCAGAAGGTTACTATTGCACTTCGAATGCTGGCTTATGCCTCCCCAGCTGATGTAATGGATGATACATATGGTATGTTTAAGTCATCATGCCTTGATAATCTTGCTGAATTCTGTCATACAGTTGTTCATCTTTACGAAGAGGAGTACCTTCATGAACCAAATCAAGAAGATCTGGATTGGCTCCTTCGCAAAGCTGAAGATAATGGCTTTTCGGACATGATAGGGTGGATTGGCTCCTTCGCAAAGTTGAAGATCATGGCTTTTCGGACATGATAGGGTCACTACATTGCATGCATTAGCAGTGGAAGAACTCTCCCACCTGATGGCAATGAGGCTTTAAAGGAAAATTGAGAAAGCAAATTATTGTGTTAGAGGCGGTTACCTCGTTTGACACATGGATCTAGCATACTTTCTTTAGAGTCCCAAAATCCCAAAATGACATTACAGTTCTTGAGCGTTCACCCTTTTTCAATAACCTGACGAAGGGTAAATCACCTCAACTTGACTACTACATCAACGAATGTCAGTACAATATGAGGTATTACTTGGCATATGGCATCTACCCAAAGTGGGCGACACTTGTGCAAGCAATTGCAAACCTTGTGGATGATGCCCAAAGGTGGTTTACCTTACACTAAGTGGCATACCGGAAAGATGTTGAGAGATCTTTCGGTATTCTACAAGCACAGTGGAAGGTCATTAAGGAACTAGCAAGAGGGTGGAGTTGAGATAAATTGAACTCCATCATGATGTCGTGCATCATATTACACAACATTATTGTGAAGGGTGAGTGAGATGGCTATATTGATGGAGAGTCCAATGACGACCAAGATGATCCAAATAGGTCAAGGAGGGCTCGTGCAAAAATATATGATGGGCCTAATTTGCCTTTGGATCCAAGAACTGGTAATATCTCTTTAAATGAGTATATAAGGCACCATAGCATGATGCATTCGCGTGCCACAAACAAGTGCCTACAACAGGATCTTATTGCACATCTTTGGGCCAAAAGAAGCATGGATTAGGCGTTTAAGTTTATGTTGTTAAATGTTTTTTTTAATGCTGTTTAAGTTTCATATTGTTTAAGTTAGAATAACTTCCCCAAGTAGTACTATGGTGGAGATTGTGTTCTTTAATGTTGTTTAATGGCTTAGGTAGTTATAGAAAAAAATTAGGATTTTTTTTTTTAAATTTTGTCCCAAAAAAAAAAATTCAAATCCAACGGCTACTTGGCGTGCTAGTTGACGCCAGGTAGTTGTTGGATTTGAATTGTTTGGGACGGCCTGGGCTGGCTGGATTAGGCTAGCTGGTTGGCCTAATTTGGTATTTTTGGTCCGGTAGGGCCCACGAGCCCTTTGGCCTATCCCTCGGTTGGTGACGATTTTCGTGTCATTTCGGGCTATCTTTAGCCTTATAGGCCTATGGCCGGATCGGTTGGAGATGGCCTTAATGTGTGGAAGTCAGAATCTCGCTAGAACGGTGAAGTTGCAGGTTCCCTTTTCATAGTAATGTAGTTGCGTTTTTGCCTTGCCTTGTGAGTGTAGTGGTTGTGATGTTGTGATGGCTAGATTGGTATTCACCTTCTAATGATGAGTTATGTGGTCACACATGTCAATGATGACTTGATGTGGTCTTGCTCTGCTATGATGAATTTACACGATCTCGTTATTCAATGATAACCAATGTGGTTGTCAGTATAACTCTGTTGTGTCTGTCGTTTATTGTGATAGATTAGTACGGGTGGCGATTCTGCACTTGGCGATTCTACGTTTGTGCTTGTGGTAGATTTTAGGGATTTACTCTTGTTTGTTTAATTGTGCAAATTCATTCAGCTGAATTTATTGAACATTGGAGATCCTTATATTTGTTTATAATGATTAATAAAATAACATTCTATCGTTTCTTATAAAAAAAGAACTCACTTGCTCACATTTTGAAATGAAATGCATGTATACTTTGTAAAAGATTGTTGAATAAGACAGTTGCTAGTATTTTATTGTTCATGAGAAATTCAATAGTGATAATATATGATGTAACATGTAAGGTAAGGTAAATGAATAATTTAGTGAACTCACGGTCAATGAGATAATCAGAAGGGCCAATTGATTGGATGTGCTTGTATGTCTTCAATGAAGAGGACGATTTGTCCTTTAATTTACGCTTCCTTTTTCCGTAGATGACATGAAATTGTTCATCAAACATGTGCCACCAATTACATATGATATGACTATATGAATTGAAATGTGAGAAGCCAAACGCCAAACCAAATTCACAAAATTAGGGTTTGGATTGCATGTGGAGTCGGGGACCACCACAGTGGCCTCAAGCATGGGTACGTAATGGGTTAAGGCCACGTGGACCCTTCCTGAACCAACAATTGGATTTAGCGCCACCGTGGGTGGACCCGAATTTGATGGAGCATCTTTTTCTCATCTTCTGGTTGGTACATGAACCATTATTATCAGACAGAAACAGAGCTCCTGTGATAGCAAGCTAGGGTTTTTTACTTTCCAGAGACTAAAGATTTTTAGGCCCTCCAAATTGACGGATCGGCAAAGAGATTTAAAGGTGCGGGATTTATGTCCACAAAAAGATGTGGAGGGTGTGGGAATTCACGTGCACGTATGAACTTCACGTGACTACTGTTTCCATGTCCATGGAATTTGGCATTCAACATCTAGTGTGTGCGTTTGCATTGCATAAGCCGACTGGGTGCATGTCTTGCTCCCTAGTTTCCTCCACGTGTCCCATATACAAGGATGTATTATTGAAGCCCTAGTGTTAGCAAAGCATGCATTTCCAGAAATTATTTTGCATCACAGTGAACGACCTTAAAACACTGAATGGAGCTATTACTATTTGATTTAAAGCAGGGATTAAACAAATTAATACCGTACTTAGACTCATACAGACAATGATTCGTGGGAGAGAAAATGACAAATTTGTGTTGGCTAAAGATGTTGGAAATGGCATGAAGATCCCAAGTAAAATTAAGAAAAAAAGACGCAGATACTAAGATATGTGGGAAGAACAGAAGGAAATATAAATAATTGAAAATAATGACCCTTCATGGGACTGGGATGACAGAGGAAGAGATTGGAGTACTGAGTCACTGACCTTGTGATAATTTAATGCATGCGTTCTTGAGCCATTTTTGTTTAATTAAAATGGACCCAAAACATGGATCGTGGTTGATCAACACTAGCGGTTTCTGCTGGCCATTGTCTCTCTGCCTTCTCTCTGCAATCTGCACATGACCACCAGATCATCTAATAACCATTTCTGCAGATATATCATTTATGTTTTTATTATATATTATATGACTGAAAAATATTTGATTTCTATAAATATTTATGACCGAAAGAAATGCAGAGGCACTGTGCTTCTGCAGGGTACTGTAACGTTGTAAACAACAACAACCACCACCGTAATTTCGTATTTTGTTTTCTATTTTTACTTTTTATACTTGAGATACAAGGAAGTGCATAAAGAAAATGAAGGATGAAGAAGGTTGGGAAAGAGATTTGAAAGAAATAAGGAATAACGAATGTTGAGAATGAATCTCATATTGATACGAAGAGGGGATCTTGTATGATAAGTAAGTTGGTTACTCCTCAAATTGCCGACTATATAGTATAACCACAACTTTTTTCATGATAGAACCTCAACAAAATCTCAAAAGTCAGAACAACTAGTAAATATATAGCTTTTAGTTTTCAATTTTTTTTCCTTCATTTTTGCTTATATTTATATCTCTTCTTGGTGTTGATAGGACTTTAGTTTACATCTCTCCCATCAAACTTCATCCAGTCATTTTCACTTTTTCATATCCCTCATTTTGTCTATTGACTTTCTCTTTACACCAAACACAAAAGGTAAAAACTAAAAACAAACAATAAAATAGTTATCAAACATGCCCTAAAATTTATACAAATTGCTTCCGCTATTCCTAAAAAATAAGAAAAACACTCATGCAACGAAAATATATTGCCTCTCTCCTTCTCACACACTTGATAATCTCAAGTAACGAAGACATATCATTTCTCTATTTTTGACTCGTCATTTGAGAAAAAGAAAAAAAAAAGGATATATTATCATCATATATAAGTATTTCTTCTTAAATAAGCCTTCATAGAGCACACCCAAAGAAATACTAAAATAGCATTCATGCATTGTTCCAACTATGCAAGTGGATAAGATTATTGTTAGTAATTACTTAGTAATATAGTTTAATCAAATTAATCAATAAGGTTTAGCCTGACAAAAAAATTAATAAGGTTTAGCAAATGTGGGAATAAAACCATATCTAATTATATATATATCCTCTTATTTAACTTTTTAGTTGCACACACAAGGCATATATATGTTCAAAACACTTGAGTGGGAAACAAGCATAAATAAAGAGAGTCGTAGAGGGCAGCCTTTCTTTTTCTTTCCTTTTAGTGTGATGAGAGCAATCATTTTTCAGGTTTGCCTAGGGCCTAGCTACCTCTTTCTATTATAATATATAGCTTAGCCCATACTTCCCATGAGCGTGTGGGAGGAATTGCTTAGTACCGTACAGTTGGCTAATGCATGAGACATTCTTCCCCTTCACCGATCGACTGAGTGTATATATCAGTGTAACTACACGTGACGAGAGAAATAGTTTATACGAGTAGATACAACAGATGATACATAAAATTCTCATTCAGATGCGAACGAGAAAACTTTAATCGGTGATAGAGATGTAACTATCAATATAAATATTGACATTTGGCTTTGGTAGGCTGTTTGCTTCTTTTATACGATAGAGTAGACAGGGTTTCAATCTTACAGGTATGCAAGAATAGTTGGTATGCAAATGCAACTTGATCATCAAATGATGTAATAGCAGATCCTATACAGATAAAAGATATTAATCAAATCTCTCAAGCTACTCCATATTTGCCTACATATATGAGCGCAACTTGCTCTACTACTACCAATATTTCTTTCATGATTGAATAGATTAATTGAGCATATGGCATCAGAAATTCACATTAGGAGAGGAGTTTAGGCCATATGAAAGAAATCAGATAAAAAAATATCTATAAATTATGAGAGAAAATTAAAGAATTTTTTTTTCTGTTGTATTGGCATGAAATATTTAATCAAACAATAGTGTTGGAGCCTTAAAATTTGTACGGAGAATCTAGTAGTGAGTTTATGAGCTTTAATAGAAAAAAGATTAAAACATTAGATTTGAACAATTTAGAGTCATGGCTCAAAATTGTTACTGTAAGATTATTCTACAACTAATTGGATTTTCCTCTAAATTGTATAGGCCTTGTTTTATATGAACTACCAAAAAAACAAGGCTTCGTTTATATGGTGAAACAGATTAATTTTTTTGTTTGAAAAAAAACTGAATGACAAGGCCATACCAGTAAGTCTCAAAAACCATCGCATGCTGGAATTGTTAAACCCGAGAGATTTTTCAGTGTGATCGAAACAGGAGATGATATATCACGTGTCATTATACAAATGATGTGTGTTAAAAAGTTAACTTAAAAAATAAAATTTCTCACCACTTGTATAAAAACATATGGTGTATCACTCGTGTTTCAGTCACAATGAAAAATTCCCCGTTAAACTCAACACACCAGAGGCCCATGTGCTTAGTTGACTAGCAAGGTTTTATGAGATTACGAATAACTAACATGTATTAGGTAATACATAACAAAATGATGGAAATGCTGGATGGACATGGGCCTATGCTGGCCTTTATGTGGCTCTTCCACTGTATGGCATGCAAAATCCATACAAATGTACGCTTAAAAGTAAGATAAAATAAGTTCCAAAATACTGTAAAATAAAAAATAAAAATAAAAACAATGGGCGATTGTCAACAAATTTACCTCCTAATTTGTGCACCTTGTCTTTTTACTGGAGAGATGGTTTTCTTGATTCTTTAGCATTCTGGCACAACTGGCCCAAAATATTAACGAGGAAATGATAGAAGGACAAAATGGAATCCAATGAGACAGCTTGGTGAAGATTCCATAACAATCAGCAATTCAGCATAGGACATTGCAAATTTGGTACAGGCATGGAAGATTTCATCTGTGCATATAGCCCCAAGTACCTAGGTTCAAGACTCCAAACTTAAGTCTGTCCCATCATTACATAAACCCTATGGAATATACCTGCACAACAACAAGAACTTTCATGTAATGAGGAAATCATTATACACGTTGTAATATTTCAAACCAATCATGCATTGTGTGTGAAAAAATTAAAATATACATTTGTATTACGTACATATTGTCTTGAGATATCACCACGGTAATATTACTGTAAAAAGTACAAGGAGGCTAGGAGAGTTTTATGGTCATATCATTGCATTTTTTAGACTCTGAATGAACCATAAACAATTGGCTACTTAATATTAATAAGGAGTTAGGTATTGCAGATTGTCAGTGCTTATTTCTGGTAATAAAAAATTCCAGCGGTGGTTCTTGACTTTCTATAAAAAGATATGCATTTACCAAGAAATCATCAAATTCCAATGAAAGCTTAATATATAATATTGATGAAACCCATGCTGCAGTGTATTTGTTATCTATCTATATTCTGAAAGGTGGCTCAACATCACTCAGATCAGTAGTTACGATCTGAAATGTATCAGAATATTCCACCATCATATATAATAGTTTTGCAGAAGTTAGCTGGAAACTAAATCGTCCTCCAGAGAAGAACATGATGCAAAAACAGGAGAAAAGTTTACTAAGCTCTAAAATACATGCGTGTGAGTCTGTGTGTGTGTGTATTTAGCTTGGAAACATTCGGAAAAACAAAAGTTAGACATATAGGTTGGAATGTTCCAGGCACTAATCCCAATTCTAAGTTGAGATTGAGAATAAAGCAACCTGCTAATATCAATCATGCTCCACGTTGGATCCATTGTAAGTAATGAACTTACGACATATTAAGTGCTCCTTTCATAACTATTTCATTTTCGAATTTTTTGTATTCCCTACTTTTTCTACATCTCTCTCCCCCAACCTTCTTCATCCCTTCCTGTATATATTTTCTCATATCTCAAACCAAAAACAAAATGATTATCAAACCGACTCTAAATATCTTCACATATACGTCTCTAATTACCTGATCATGGAATAACCGGAATTGATTATGCAAGACTAGCATGAACATATATCAAGAACACAAGAGTAATAAGGTGTATCATACATACCTTTTAATCACCTGCTTATGAGTTCTTCACATTCTTCTTAACACATAATGATACATACCTTTTAACCCTAGCTACCAGTGTAGAATTCTAAGCAAGAAGATATATTTTAGGCTTTCATCAAGCACTTCTCCTCCAAATCAACCAATACACGGCCCACAAAAACAATGTTTTTTGGAACCCATTTTACCAACGGGCCCATATTTGGTGCACCATTGGATTGAGGCCTATCAAATTGTAACAATTGCAATTCCGGCTGACTTGTTAGTTTTAATAATTTATGTAAGTAGCCAACTTCCTGATAATAGTTCAAACAAGTAAACATATTAGCTGAAAACCTACGTTAAAATTATAAAGGAGGGCTGATAAGGGTTTTTAGCAAGCTGACTCATTGATGAACTCAAGAGAATATTTTGCTGTTATTTAGGTGGGTTTTGTTGGAAATAATAGAGGAGTGCACCGGTGTGCCAGTTTTGGAATTATGGAGTGTAGAGATAAAAACACCAATGTTTATTTTCTTTTCTTTTCTTATTCTTATTTATTTAAAGATAAACCTGAAAGTTTGGTAGATAAAACTTGTTAGTTGGATGTAGAGATAAAATAACTAGATCCAAATAAAATTTCCCTTAATTTAATTGTAACTTGTACTTGTTTTTTTGCTAATAACTTGTACTATTATTAGGAGAACTCTTACTATCAACCTAGGTATGTAGCATGGTGATTTTATAAAATTTATCTTTCTAATTGGTTCACTTATATTTTTCTTTTCAAATCAATTCATTCATCGTGATATAGTTTAACTTTTACACATGCATAACATGTGACATCTTTCAAACAATTTACTTAATGAATAAATTATCAACTGTAGTGGAGTAGAATTTGCATGTCTTTTATTGTACATAAAACTCGTGCTTGTAGCATTTGTAGGGCTATAAAGTTACTTACAATCTGTGTTATACTATGTTTTTTAATTTGTGAAAAACTTAAAAGGGAGGACGACCACATTGTACTTGGGCCAATTCTACAACCATAACTTTAAAATTTTGTCTCATTCGTCTTTACGCTGCAACACACTTAATATGATACACAATCAAACAACGCTACTAAAATTTAACTTCTTCAATTCCATGTCCTAAAAGGGGGCAACCCCTTTGTTTCTAAGTTTTTATATGTTCTTCTTTCGAGTCCATCCCGTAAACCAAAACACATTTGGCCAGCTAATCAAACGAACAAATGGAATTATTTCATTGGATAAAATATGAATCAAAAGTCCAAAACCATAATCTAATACCAATCTATTGTCTTGGGATTGGCTTTTACTCAAACCCATAAGCCCTCATTATCTGTCGCATATGGGAAGACGGTCAAGTCTTCCGCATGTATGGTTCGGAGTTCCGACTTCGAAATTGAGGACGGCTGCCTCACATGCCTAGTACGTGCATATGGATAACTCCTTGTAATTTGGGGGCTATATACTTCAAGCCACCATCGCCGCCGTTGCTTCAGCATACGTAGACCAGTGGCAACTTACGAGCGGTTAGATTTTCCTGACAGCCTGTTGCTCTTAACCTTTACCCGCCATTTTTTTTTTTGGAAACTCGCCATTTCATGCTTATGGGAAACAAGACCCCCCACCCAATCAAGTAGATGAATGTTATTATTGCCACACATGTGATGATCTGAGCTTCCTATATTAGAACATAGGATGATTCTATCAACACATCTCTATTTACAAGAAAAAATTTTATGTATTGAGATTACAATTTGATATACCAAGCATCATAATATATGTGGTGGAAATTTATTTTTCCAAGTATCTAATCACTTTTAGTCTTATATTGTGACACTTGGTGTACTGGACCGTGCTCCACGGCACACTGAAAAATCTCTCCCTTTTTATCTCTCATACACCATCTATTAATTGTTGTTCTACCTACATTTATATATGATAATATCACCCGAACAAAAAGATGCCACACTAAGAAAGCAATCCAATCAGGAATGATACTCTCGATTCATTCATTTTAACGGTCGAAAATTGGAAATGGTGTGAGAAAGGTAAAAAAAATGTGTGGATATATCAGCATATATATTATAGTAAAAGTTAGGTGCAATGGGTTTGCTGTCACGTACTCACTATGGCGTTCTAGACCATTAGTATAAGTTTTAAAATAATGCTAGGGAGATCAAAATTTTAAACCAAATTTTGTAAACTAAATGATGTGGTTATTGATAACTGAATTATTATTAAAGTATTGTTTAATACGCTTCTTTCTTATTGATTACACATTATTTGAATTGTAAATTTATTTTCAAAATTTGGTCTTCTAACATTATAACAACCATGACATAAGTTTGAGAGTCATGTAAAATATCCAACGATAGTCACAATACCATTGCAGAGCCAGTCATAAGTTTCCCGTTTTATCCTTTTATAAAATACTTACTTTTTTAAACTAAAAACGCATCCATAATTCAAATGGAAAAATTAAAAAACAAAAAAACATAAAATTTTGACAATTCAAAGAATTTCCAAGTTGAAAACTTAAGAAACTTTGCAATAACTTACAAACATTTAGATCACTTTTTTTGTTGCAAACTTAAACCTCAATTTTTTTTCACAGCATAAATACGTAGAGATTGATTTGAACATATAAAGCTCTCAGATCATGACAAATGTCAACAGATGGAGGAATAAGTTTGTTATAATCTGTTAAGGTAGTTAAGACAGTTAGTAGAAGATTACTTAGTGTGCAAGGAAAGATTACTTAGTGAGCAAGTAAAGCTAGACTATATATACTTGTATGATGTACTGTAAAATTATCCTTTGAATATAGAAAGAACAATTCAGAATCATTTCTCTCTCTCTAAGAAAACACAAAAGACTCCATTGTTGTTCATAGAAGGTTGAAGGTTAACATGGTATCATTGCTGACGGTCTAGTCCTAAGAGTTGTAGCTGTTTCCGCACTCGATCTTTGCCGTTTTTGGAGTTCTTCGCCACTTTTCATGAAGATTAAGCATCGTTCTCGTGACTGATCTTGATTAGCAAAGGTTTTTCAACAATGGCTACCAGGTGTTCGACGTAAAGTATGCATCGATCTTTCTATTTCGTCTCTGTGATCTCTATTTGAATCTTGATTCTGCTTTTTGATCTGATCTTGCAATTGATCTTCTACAACCTCGTAATTCATACGCTTGAAATTCCTAATTTCTTAACTACTATATTCAACAATGGTGACTGCTGCACAAGTAAACATTGTTCAATCAGATTTGGAAGATACATGATCGAGCTCTAATGCAACTTATCATTGCTACATTGTCTTTTACTGCTATGTCCTGTGTAATTGGATGATTGAGTTCTCATGGTATATGGATGAGCCTCAAAGATCGATTCTCCACCTTGTCGAAAGCCAGTATATTTCAACTAAGACTAAGTTTCAAAATATTAAGAAGGGATCTGATTCAGTCTCAACATATTTGAAACGTATCAAAGATGTGAGGGATCATCTTTCTGCTGTTGGTGTAACTTTTGAAGATAACGATATTATGATATTGGCATTAAAAGGATTGTCTTCTGAGTATAACACATTTAGGACTGTTATAAAGGGAAGGGATAATATAATTACCTAAAGGAGTTTCGATCTCAATTGTTAGTTGAGGAAGCTACTGTGGAGAATCATTCCACTTCTGAATCTTTTGTCACATCAATGGTTGCACAAGATACATGAGGAAAAAGCAAGGCACTTATGTTAGGAGAAGGGTCTTCAATTGGTGGTTCATCTAAGCCACAAACTTATGGTGGTAGTTTAAGCCACAATAATTACAATGGTTTTCGAGGACGAGGAAGAGGTAGAAATAATGGCTTTTACAATTGTTTGGACCCGATTTTTCATTTTATGCCCAAATGACTGAAGCCATCGGATGATTATAAAAATTAAAAGATTTTTCTTGGAATTACTATTGATTTTAATCGTAGTAATTATCTTGAAAATATCCTTAAAGTTTGCAGAGATACTAGTGGGATTCTTTTGCAAATAATCAAGGGTTTTATTGGATCATGGAGAAATTAAAAGAGATTGCATAATTGGCTGCTTGCTAACCCTTTACAATTAATGCAGCAGTAACGAGAGTTCCGTGCAGCTTGGTATCTAGTAAGTTGCATGGATTCCATATTTGAATGGATGCGTATGCAGAACCACGTGGAACAATAGGATAAAGGTGAAGTAAAAATGGTGATGCGCTTGAAAGGTGATTCTACATGTGGTGGTGATAAGATGGCAACAATTATCTTGCTGATTATGCTAAATGATTTAGCATATTGGTATAAGCTTTTGCATCGTGGGCCATCATGTGGTTGTTCATGGAGCCAGATTCACCCAACATGGATATTTGGGATAATTAGCAATAAGAAGTCTAAGTAGGCTTAGGCTTTTGAGAGTTTGAGTCTCGGTTGGTTTCTATGAAATCATCAAGGCCATGCCAAGCGGGATCATGCATATTTGAGAGAATATTCCTATTATTTCGTAACTTACGACGGCAATCCTAGGGTTACTGGTGAATTATAAATACAGTGGTAATGGCAACATTCAAACCGCCTTCCAATTCAACACATAATTGCCCTACGCAAACTCTCGCTCTATGTGAAACCTCTCAACAACCTTGAGATTTTTATTTTCCTTTTCTGCCGACACATCTTTAGTTTGGATAAACAACATAGTGAAGGCAACCTGTGACATCTTCAGTTTGGATAAACGACATTGTTACCGTATAATCAGCCGATCATGGAGCACCTTTAGTTTGGATAAACAACACTGCGTCTAGGTCGACTGGTTATCTATCCAAATCTTGGTCAAGAAGGATTTTCGAATCCTTATTGGTAGAAGTCATCTCATTAGCCTTCTTGGGGAAGTAAGGTGTTACAAATTACTGGGCTCGGCACTTTGAACGCCGAGTTGTTTATGATTGGTTATTCACAAGTGAGTTTTAGAGTTCGGCATTCTAACGATCAAACCACATTCACCATCAAGACATACATCTCTTTGGAGTACTTGTGTTCGTATAGTTTGGTGCCAGTTCGGCGTGCTTATACTCTTATGAATATAATCACCGTGACTGAACCCGGCGTCAATGATCCGTGAACTTCGCAGAACTAGCAGCCTTGTCTTCAGGCTTTAGAACCCGAAGGCCGAGACATGTTCCTTCCTCGGTCGCAGTCTCAAGATCAAGAAATCAGCAGTGCGCTCAACGCGACATCAACACATTCTACTCCCCGGCCGAGCTCGGCCGACGAGTTGGCACACCTCGCACATAACCGAATGATGTAGTTAGCTCATTAGTTACTAGCGCATGCGCGCCACGTAGGCTTGGTATTTTTTAGGGTCAACATTTTGGCACGCCCGGCAGGATCAGTGCTAAAACTATAAAGTTCACATGATATATCAAGATCTCAGTGAGGGTGAGATTTGGCGCCTATTAAAGGAAAATGTCGAGAGGCATAAAAAACTCATTGACCGGATCATTGAAGCATATGAAGAAAGGCAGAAATCTTTCTCTCAAACGATAAAGGTGAAGGTTCATCATAGCTTACAAGATCAATGGTTAAAAGAAGATAGAGCTCGATTTGATGAGTGGCTCGATAAGAAAATGCCTTTTTGTCCTAAGTTCAAATCAATTCCATTTGAATAATGGTTGGATCAAAAGACCGGGGGGCAATTTTTCGCTCAGGCCACAATCAAAATTCGGCCTAAAAAAATTACCAAGACGGCCAAAGAAAAACCTAGGCCACCTATTGTTTCGGTCGAGACTGAAAGTGTGGTAGGCCTAAAAGAAAAAGTTCAAGTTTCTGAGCCAAAAATTGATTCAAAAAATGATTCGTCAGAGGAGTGTTCCAATGACGAACAAGATCGATACACGGCTTCAGACCATAAAACCACATCCATTGATATGGTAATTGGAGACATGGTCTTAGACACTGAAACTACGTCAATTGATATGATTATTGATGATAAAGCTGATATGGAGAAATCCCGTTTGGCTAAGTTAAAAGCCGAAATTTACAAAGTAATTATGCTTGGGGGGGGGGGGGGGG
>JADOBS010303422.1:0-18886 GCA_015708375.1 Cydonia oblonga
TTACCCCCCCCCCCCCCCCCCAAATAAAGATTTTACCTACTTTAGATGTCTAGACAGGCTCTTGTCTAATCATCGGCGGTATTTTGCAGATGCCTCAAAGACTGGTGTTGCCCAAGAAACATTACAGAACGCTGTCCGTAGAAGTAGCAAGGTCATGACAGAGCAGGAAGCTAGGCAGATTCTTAATGTCTCAGAGACGACCACTTGGGAGGAAGTTCTAAAGGTAAATATTCAAACATTTTCATCTGTGGTTACCCTCTCTGGCCTTATGTATTCGTTGTGAATGGCGTTTCTAAAACATGTTTCGTAAACCCAAGCAGAGGTACGACACTCTATTTGAAAACAATGCGAAGAACGGGACCTTCTACCTTCAGTCAAAAGTTCACAGGGCGAAGGAATGTTTAGAGGCTGCATATCGAGACAAAGGCCAGGGTACGGGCACCCCTAGTTGAGAGGAGTATGGTTTATTTTAACTGTATAATTAGTGTTCCTGTCCGATGGCTTGAAACCGAAAAATTGAAATTGTATTACGAGTCTACGACACAAACACATGCGTTTCTTTGAAATGCCAGAGTTTGTTGCTGTTGTTGTGTTCACATCACATCTTAATTATAATGTTTGATCAAATAATCAAATAATTAGTGGTTGTGATTTGCAAAGTGGTCTTAAACGGAGGGCTGAAGCCTTGAAGGAAGAAGCCATCAAGCTTTTCGTTTCATCGTGCGGTGGCCAAGCTGTCGTTGAGGGTTCCTGTTTGTTGGATAATAAAGCAATTTTTTGGCTACTTTGATTGAGAAAAAGATGGAAAAAGCACATGTGAAATTGATTAGTTGTGGGAATATGAATATGAATATGAAGAGCATCATCAAATTAAGTATTTTTTATTGAGGTATGACCTTTGATTCTCTATAAAATAATATATTAATACAAATTTTGTCCCAACTTGGCCTGGTTTATATGGAAAGAGATCATCTTCGGATCTCTTCCACCTAAGTTCACGAATGAAGTGATCCAGATTCTTGAAATTTGATCCAACGGTTAGAAATAGAGGCTCCTTTTAAAAGTTATAATAATTTTACCCGTTGGATCAAATTTCAAGAGTCCGGATCACTTGATCCGGGAGCTTTGGCGAAAGAGATCTAGAGAGGATCTCTTTTCGATTTATATAGGAATAAAACTTTCTACTTTAATAAGTTATAATTTTTCTGGATCCCGTCTTAAGGAAACTTGCTTTCGCATAGCAATAATTGTTAATAAGTTTGAAAAATTGTGATGCCGGAAATTAAAGTTCAAGCGAAGTGAAATATTTATCTACGGTTGTTTGGGTATTGTTATTTTTTAAAGTTGATGTGGGTACATAATACCTCGTCAATACGAACACTTTTTTGTTGAGGCCAAAATGTTTCAAGTTTTTCAAGCATGCTTACTGCTTGGCCTAAAACTTTTGGTATGCTTTTAGAGATTAGGTGTCACTCTTTTTTCAATGTTACATTTTAGAAATTGACATGCTTCACTACTAATACAGTTCTTTGTCCATACGACTTTCATTAATGATAAATATAAAACAATAATATTTTTGAGCTACAACTTTATCAAGTAATAACTTTCTTATAGTATTAAAATTGCTTAGGCCCGAACACTGACTCTGTAGAGATTTTACTATGTTTGTTCAATCTAAGAGATAGAAAAATGGGGCCTTACATAAAGAGAGGGGTGTGCAGAAGGTGAAAAGACGCGCAAAAATTGGATAGTTAGGCGTTTGAAAGGGGTGTAGCTTTAATGCTACGTAACACTTTTAATGTTGCAAGTGTTTTAGCCATGGAAATTGATAGGGAGACCACATTTGTGTATCATCTAATGTGACAAATGATGTGTACATGTCACCTTTTTGATTAGATGTTCATTGTATGCATCAAGTGTCACATAAGATAGTACACAAATATGGTATAAATATGTGGTCTCCCTAACATTACTCTTCAATTATAAATCTTTTATTTTTAATTTCAGTCATTCATTTCTCATACCACTCAATTGTATTGTACCATTGAGGAAAAATTAATATAATAAAAAGAAGCAAAATTTTGATGTTCAAGAATCTTTCTTTCCGTCTAAAAGAAAATTACAAACTTCTTCCTCAAAATTCTTAAAAAAAAACATAAAATAAAATTTCAAAATCAATGTTTATATTGGAAATACTTTCGACATTTGACTACAATACTTATATGAATTAAATACAATCACTATCTCAACGATTAAATAGTATAAATATTGTAGTCAGTTCCATAATTTTGATGCGGCCCGTAATAAAAAAGAAAATATGAGCTCTCTATAGTCTATAGGATAGTTGGGAATGTTTCTAGAAACTCTGTTTTACTATTCCATTTTGGCAAATATGGAAACCGCGTTAAACGTATAGCTTTTGCTCGACTGGAGGTTGCTGTTACAGCTCTCTCGATTTTTTTTTTAAATTTTTTATGTACTTGTTTCGTCGGTGTTCCGAAAAATAAAAGGAGGCTTGACTGCTTTTTTTTTGTTTGCCCTTTTGGCCGCCTTTCAGGTTAACATGGAAATTGGTAAAGTTACTAAAGTATATTATAAAGAGGCTTTTATGAATTCATTTAGAAAGTATTTTTAAAATAGCTGAAAACGTTTTCGTGAAATTATTTTTTAAACCAATTCTTAATAAAATGTAAGTAAATTATGGAATATCATTTAAGTGTTTATGGGAAGAAGCACATAATTGGTGTTTTTTTTTTTGCAAAAAAAACACTTTGAACCTAAAAACTTTTTTTTCTGAAAGTGTTTTTAGTCATTTTAAAAGCACTTTCAGACGAGCTTTTATGTTGTATATTATGGGAGTTGCTTCAGCATCTCAAATAAATTAAACAATAAAGAAAAATAAAGTGTCTTTTATTGTGTTTCTTCTAATAAACACTTTGAACCCAAAAACATTTTCTTTAAAAACGTTTTTAGACAAGCTTTATGTTTATATTATGCCAGTTGCTTTAGCATCTTCAATGAATTAAACACTAAAGAAGAAAAAAAAAAGTGTCCTTTTATTCATCATGGAACTCCCATGCCATCATTGCTTTGTTAAGAAACTCCAAAAATTGTTATTTGCTACAAAGGGGATGATGAGCATTGAGGCATGTAGATAAGAGAATCTCTATGTATATAAGCAAAACTAAGTAGTTAAAATTTTGTTATGCAGGTTTATGTGACATGTTAACTACTCATTTATCTTATAAAAATAGTCGAAGATTCTTTAAGGGAACGCATAAAAATAGTCGGAGATTCTTTAAGAGATGGCGTTCTTTTCCTCTTTTATGCATAGTCAATATTGGATTCCATTAACTGGCAACATGTCATATCTTAAAATTCTACTCATGAAAGTATAAATAACAATTATTTATGTTTATGAATATAATAAGTGAATTATTGCACGCTAATTCATAAATTCTGACATTTATTCAAATTTCAAATTTATTTCTTTCATTCAAACGAAAGATTAGAATTCAATTTTTTCAACCTACCCATAACAATTTAACTTCTATAAAATGAGAATCAAACTTGATATGACAACAAAATTGGTTGAATTGTCCATCTACACCTACCACCCAAAACACCTCTCACTATGTTTTTGGTAAGAAAGGGACTCATATTTCAATGTTATTACGTTATTGCAAAGAAAAAGTATAAACTCTTAAAAAAAACATAAAGAAAAAGAAAACTATAACACACCAATAAAAAGCTTTAATCACAATTAAGATTTAAGAAAAAAAGTTAGATAGAGAGAAAAGAAAAATAATTAACTGTAAGTGGTTGATTGTTGCGGTGGACAAAACTTTTTTTAACCGTAGGTGGTTGTTTGTCACAGTGGATTAAACTCTTTTTACATACTGTATTTCGGAATTCAAATTATTTCTCGTCTTTAGTGAAATTTAAAATAAAAATATAGAATTGTTATTGGCACATTAAAATTTTATTTTGCACTATTTACAAGTGTTAGATTTAGTCCCAAAATTATCACTTCAGTGAAAATCTGGTCATTGAATTATTTTTTCCGAAAAACCAGTCCCCAAACTAATAAAATATATCAATTACATCCATAATATTAGATTTAAAGCTATTTCATTCAATTTTTGGTCAATTTAAGTCACATGATTTGCATGTGATATATTTTAGAGAGTAAACTGATAGTTATTCATATTTTAAGGACTTATTTCCTTCGAAGAAATAATTTATAGAGATAACTTTTAAGGGTAAATTAAACGTTAAATTCGCAATTTATATGCAACATTAAGGGCTTATAGGCAAAAAAATGGTGGCAATATCCTCTAAAAAGTGTCAGGTGAATTAAGTTGACGAAAAATTGAATAAAATAACTTTGAGTATATTTTTAGGGATAAAATTAGCAGTTTATAATGAATTTAGGAACTTATTTTACCAAAGAAATAATTCGGGGACTTAATTTTTATTGAGATAATAATTCAAGTACTAAATCGGCAATTCACTTTTTTCCTAAATATAGAAGATTTTAGTGAAACATGAGATTTTTGAAGTTTCAACCACAATTCCCTAAAAATTTCGACTCCTCTTCTTTATTATGGTTTTTTTTTTTTATTGTAGTTTAAAATAGAAATATTGAGTAGTAATTAAAAAAATAAAAATAAAACAAATAATTTACACATAAAAAATAAAAATATAAAAACCAAAAAACCAAAAGCCAAAGCCAAAGAAAGACCTCTTCTCTCTCTTGGCTATATTCTTATTTTGTTCAGAGGAAGACAATCACCAGAAACAGCTCTCAGGCAATTCAGGAGCTCTTCTCTCTCTCTCCCCCTCCTTCTCCTCCTCCTCCTCCTCCTCCTTCTTCACCTCCCTCTGTCTGTACCAGATCCATTTCTCATTCTTTTTCACAATTTTTTGGGGGACCCAATAATCGCTTCAATTGGAACAGGTAGGTTTCATGTCATTTTAGATCTGGGTTTTCTTAAATTTATTCAGTTTTCAGATCTAATTCATTTCCTTTCTGCGTGTTTGCTTTAATTCAGCTGTGCTTATTTGGACATTTGATTTCAAATTCTATTTTTTTACCCAATTTATCATTTTTATGGGTCAAATTCTTATCTGGGCTTTTCAATACTCGATTCAATGTATTCATTCATTGTTTATATATGTATGTTCATTTGCAACACATAACATATGATTCAAATTTTCCAACAAGTTTTGAATTTCCATGAGATTTGGGTTTCAATTTTGATTGATCTGAGGCATTTTTGTATCATTTTTCATGATTTAATTTAATTTTAAATATTCTGTTTTTGGGAAGCAAAGATTTTGATTTGATCCTTGTCTTCTTTAAACGGTATTGATGCTTCTTGCAGGTCAAGGTTCCCTTAGAGGCGATATTCGTTTGATTGGATCGTGGGTTTTGCTGCTGTTGCCGATTGCTATTGATTCAGAAATCGTGTTACGATGAAGAAAGTCTTTGATCAAACTGTTAGGGACTTGTAAGTCTTGAATTGTGTTCATCGCTTTAAATTGTTTACAATGTTTTTCTCAATTTTGTACCGCTTAGATAATGATCTTCCTATTACTTGTTACATTAAGACTATTTTGAAGGGAAAAATGTGATCTTTTTTGGTACTTCTTTACAAATTCTGTATTTTTTTGTGACCCGGTTGATAAACAAAGTTCTTTTTCCTTATGGTTTATATCCGAAACCGCTAAACTGCTGTGGTTTATTGTGTTGTTGCAGAAAGAGAGAGGTGAACAAGAAAGTGCTGAAAGTTCCTGGAATAGAACAGAAGGTAGTTTTCTTCTGAGTCAGCTCTGCATCTATGTTTATAATTTTGTATGCAAAAGTAGGTTGGTTGATAGTCATCAGTGGCTAGGCATAACTGCCTGGGGATGTACTCTCTCTCTCACCAACTCACACACGCCCTCTTCTTTTTAGGTTCTTGATGCTACTAGTAATGAGCCCTGGGGTCCTCATGGATCACTTCTTGCCGAAATTGCACAGGCAACCCGAAACTAGTAAGTTTGACAGTTTCTTTTTATGATTTCTTTGTATCACATATTATCTTCGAAAGATATTCATTTCAGAACAATTGTGCAGTCATGAATACCAAATGATAATGGCTGTCGTTTGGAAGCGGTTAAGTGATACTGGAAAGAACTGGAGGCATGTTTACAAGGTTTGTCATCTAGTAACTTTCAGATACACATTGTTTAGGGTTCTCTCTTTCTTTCTATCTCCGTGTCTGTCTCTCTGTCTCTCTCCCTCTGCCCTGTCCCCTTCTATCTCCATGTAATGTATGAGTAAATCCTATTATTACCGTCACTGTATTTTTTTATTTTTAGCTTCACGATGCAGCTAGTAATATGGCGAGGTTTTGTTTACTTCTGTGTTGACATGTGGTTCATAATATAATTTGTGCTTCAAATCAGGCTTTAATTGTCTTGGAATACATGGTGGCAAACGGGTCAGAACGTGTCATCGATGATATTAAGGAGCATGCTTATCAAATATCGGTAATTTCCACCCTTTGTTTCCAAGATTCATATTAACTCTTTATGTATTCATTTTTCTGAGAATAGCAAAGAACATGAAATAGTTGCTTCTTTTTGGTGCATTGGGAAGGGATGGAACCCTTGGCATATCATAATAATAACCCTTTTACTTACCACACACCACTTGGGCCATCCCCCATTGGATTAGCTACCAGACTTGTTTATTGAGCTAACTGAACCAGTACTTTTTCCTTGATACAGACATTGTCCAGTTTTCAATACATTGATTCCAGTGGAAGGGACCAGGGAAGTAATGTCAGAAAGAAGTCTCAAAGTCTTGTGGCTCTTGTCAATGATAAAGAAAGGATAATTGAGGTTAGACAGAAAGCAGCTGCTAACAGGGACAAGTAAGCATTCTCTCAGAATGGGCTTTGTTTTCATAACTATCTTTTACTTTTCTTGAATTCTTTTTTTCTTATTTTAATTTTAGTATTTATAGAAGCATCCCATGCCATTATAATTTATGAACAGGAAAAGTTTTTCCACTTGAAAAAGTTAATTTTCCGAAGTCTTATATTGAAGTTTCTTTATTGCTTTACGGCATTAACTGTTATTTCAGTTGTGGCTGTAATACTTCAAAAGAGTGTTAAGTGTTTTGCCTTATTGGATTCCGGAGCTAGCTGTAAGAGAAAATCTAGATCTATATGTATAAGAAAAGTAGTAGTGTTGTAGATCTATGCCCAGTTCATCCTCTACAGGAAATTATAATGAAAGAGGTTTCTGACTGATTTCTATATCCAAACAGGTTCCGTAATACAGCATCAACAGGTGGAATGTATAGGCCCGGTTCCCATTCAAGTACAGGAGGATATGGTGACAAATATGACGATGATCGTTACGAAGGCCGCTACGGTGGCAGGGATGAAGATAGGAATGGCTATGGGAGGGAAAGAGAATGGGGCTATAGGGATGATGACCGGTACAGTCGTGACGGAGATCGTTATGGTAGAGAATATGATGAACGCAATGGGAGAGAAGGTTACAGGGATGATGATTACCGAGGAAGAAGTCAAAGTGTTGATGATTACCCTCATGGCTCTAGAAGTAGAAGCTCTGATAGAGAGAGGGAGCGTTCAGTTGATGATGATGGTCAATATTCCTCTCGGTAATGGTTTTGTTCTGTTGATAATTTTGAATCATTACTAGTATAGTAGTATGTGATTAAGAAGTATTTTGATTTTATTAGTGGCATGTATTCTGTTTAGGTTATTTTAGAGACTATTTTCAGGAAGTCAACTTAGTTATCTTCTTGAACATTGAGAAGGCAGATTTATTAATTAACAATTTTATTCTCTTGTTTCTATGTTATTTAATTTATTCATTTTTGTGATGGTTTGACTGTAGAAAATATTACTGTTTAAAATATATGTTTTCAGCAGGAAGTACTAAAGATAACTTTTCCATCTTAATGCATTAAAAGTGGAAGTGCATATTTGTACATGCCAAAATTTTTTGGATGCTTTTACATTTTTTGTTTTATTTTTAAAATTTTTGTAATAGTTGAGGCTCAGTCTGATGTCTTTATTGTTTACTTATTACTTAACCTAAATGGTAAACTTACTGTTTATTCTTTATGTGTTCTCATTGCAGTGGTAGTGGTGCTAAAGCTGATGACCAATCCCAGGATGGAAGGTAAATCTTCAGGGACGTGCTTGAAATATATTCTTGAGTCTGTGTGGTTGTTGGACATGAATATAAGTGATTAAGGTTGGATAGGAATCAGTTGATACAATTAAGATCCTAATACTATCACTTGTACTGCATGCTGATCCCTTGGAAAATTTTATCGAATAAGAAGTAAATCTCATAAAACATATGATTAAATTTCAAATATTTTAAGGTTGAGAGGAACTTTATGTGTATGGAAGGATTGTTTTAGTATTGGGCCATTTTAAAGATCTTTATGTTCATTGCAACATATTGATTTTATTATGGGTATATGGATCTGTATATACATATGCCTCATATTGAAGAAATATTAAAGATTTCGGTAACAGAAACAAAGTAATGATGATAATATAGTAAATTTCAGGAATATGGTATTTCATCAGAGCATTCCAGAAGACTGCCACTTCCCAATAACAATATTATTCATCTTTGGCAGGCTAAGTAGGAAATTTTCTGAACAAAACATTGGGGCTCCTCCTAGTTATGAGGAGGTTGTAACTGAATCTCGAAGCCCTGTTCACAGCGAAAGGTATTAATTTGTGTGTAATAAAGCGAAACCTATTTTAAGCATTAGCTAAATCATTTAATATTTCTTCTTGATTACAGGGGTGGTGAAACTCCAACAGCTTCTGCTCCTAGAGCTTCATCTCCACCTTCAAACAATAATCCAAGCCAAGCAACCAGTGTTCATGTTGCTTCTGCATCTAATCCAAGCCAAGCAACCAGTGTTCATGTTGCTTCTGCATCACCTACAAAACAGGAAGTGGAGCCTTCAGATGAATTTGATCCACGTGGTTCTGTTTCAGGTTTGTAAGTCCCGTATGCATGTTTATGCTTTACTCCAGTATGAACTGCTGAAGAGTGTTATCGTTGTGTTTATAATGATTATAACTCAAAATTTCTTTATTGTGAATTGTTTGTTGCAAATGTCAGGACGGGTGTATTTGAATGGCTGAGGGTCCCATTCAAATGACATGGGACATCTGCTACTAAACCCTACTCTTTTTAAGTTGACCAAAAAAAGAGTAGTTTATAATTTCTTTTGCATGAATTTGTTACTTTCTTTTATCTTGATTGTTTGACTAGGGGGAAGCAAACAAGTTAACTTGTCTCGTTCCAATTTTCTGACCGCTTTTCTTAGAGCATCTCCAAAGCAGATGTCAAAATGTCCAAATAAGCATTAACGGTAAAAAAAAGACAGCAGTAATGTTTTCCAACCGAGAAGCCAAATCTAATGTGGCATGAGACAGAGAATGGCATCTCTCCCCCTTGCTGCCAAATTTGACAGCAGCTTCAAAAAATAAAAAATAATTCTTAAATGCTTTTTATTAATTTTTTTATTGGTTTTAATTTTTTTTTTCATTACCAATGCAATGTTTGAGTACTTTTATACCTTCTAATTCATTTTCTTTCATTACCAATACAAAGAAAATAAATATGAATTTTTATTTTTGTTTAAAGTTTGACATATCGGGTGGAGAGCAAAATTTTAAAAGATGTCAAAGTGCCACATAAGTTGTCAAATTTAAATTTTATGTTTCATGCCACGATCAACTCTCTTTAGAATGATAGGTGATGGTAGCTGTGGAGACATTATGGTTATTAACTTAGACATGGTGACTGTAGTTGTGGTGGTAACTTTGGGATTGTGGAATTATTGTTGACATCTTCCTCTTAGTTTAATATTAAGTAGGGTTTTAGCATCTTTTTTATGAGCTAGTATGTCTGGGGTGCGATTTGTACTGGTTTTCTTTAACATCCTCATACTGTTGAGTGGAAGGCAGTGTAGGTTTCTATGTATACCCTGTTGATACATAGAACAAAGATCTCGTGTAACAGCATAGTGTTTTTATGTTAGTTTATGATCCTGAGTATAGAATTCATATATGTTGTCCCTGAAAAAAAAAGATCATTTAATATCTTGGTTCCCTTTTGCAAGCAGGTTGTTTCGATACAGTTGTTCTTTGGTCTTTCAGGGACTAGCTGCAAGATTTGTGTTGCATTTATGTTTGTGATTGAAATGCAGCACTCTGAGAAACTCACATTGTCTTTCCTTTAACAGCTGCCCCAGCTCCCCAAGGTGCCCCAGCTGCCCCAGCTGCCCCAGCTGTCCAAGCAGCCCCGGTTACCTCAAACAATGTTGAGATGGACTTACTAGGTTCCCTGTCAGACTCATTCTCTTCAAATGCATTGGCCATTGTACCGACTACACCTTCTACTGCTACATTTGAAGTCGATCCCCATGCAAACTCTAGTTCTGCAACCACATTTATGGCTACTCCACCAGCGTCTAATGTTATGAATCAGGTAGGCATTTTTTGCTATTAAAAGAATTTCTCAAGTGACATCCTTCTTGGATTAAAAGTGTTCTCCTTCAATGCAGTCATTTGAAGATCCATTCGGTGACTCCCCCTTCAAAGCTGTCCCTTCCAGTGAGACGGTCCAACCTCAACCACACACTTCCATGTCCACAGACTCTTTCCCACCAACCGTGAACCAGAGTGCAGATACAGCTTCCAACTTTCCCTTTGGGGATTCATTTTCTGCTGCAAATTATTCATCATCTGGTGTTTCCAATGTTCAAACTCCAACAAACTCACAATTTACGTCTCAAGAACAGTCTACTGAAAACATGGATATTCTCGCTGATATTTTGCCACCTACTGGACCTTCACAGCAGTCCTTTCCAGGTCCAACAATTCAACATCCACAGCCAAGTGCTAATATGTACGGGAATTTTCATGCGCAGCCAGGATCTATAGTCCCTCATAATCAAACTGGATTTGCTGAACAATACAGCAGTGGGGGTTTTCCGTCACAGGGAGGGCCTACAGCTCCCATCACTTCACATGGGGCTCCTCAAACTCCAACAGGGTCTACTGCACAGTTTAACAATGGAAATTTCATTCCACAACAAGGTGGATTTTCAGCTCCCAACAGCGGAAACTTCTTTTCACAACAGGGAGGTTACATGGCTCCTCATGCTCATAATGGACCAGCTGCACAGCTTAATGGTGGGAACTTCCATCCACAACAAGGGAACTTCCATCCACAAGGTTCTGTCGGCCCAGTAGCTTCACAGGCCACTCCTCAAGTTCCACCTGGACCAGGTTCGCAACATAATAGTGATGCTCTGGGCAACCTTTTTTCACAAAAAGGACCAAACACCTCAATGGGTTCCCAGCAACCGCTGTCATCGTCAACAGGGGCACTTGCTCTAGTTGCTCAACCACCTAAGGACAGCAAGTTTGAACCGAAGTCAGCAGTTTGGGCTGATACACTCAGCAGAGGCCTAGTTAATTTAAATATATCTGGAGGTGAGTGCTATGTCTCTTCTTCAACTTGTTTATTAACGATCTATGTTTTTTGAGGGTTTTATAACGGCTTTTGTTTCGTATTTTTCACGTGCAGCTAAAATTAATCCATTGAATGATATTGGAATTGATTTTGATTCCATTAATCGGAAGGAAAAGAGGATGGAGAAGCAGCCGGCAACTCCTGCAACATCTACCATTAACATGGGTAAAGCCATGGGATCTGGTTCTGGAATTGGCCGTGCAGGTGCAAGTGTTCTTAGGGCTCCACCAAACGCTATGATGGGTTCAGGTATGGGCGGGGGGATGGGTCCGGGCATGGGAATGGGTATGGGTATGGGCGGGGGTCCAGGTGGAGGTATGGGCATGGGTGGCTACGGTGGCACGAATCAACCCATGGGTATGGGGATGGGGATGGGGATGAACATGGGAATGGGAATGAATATGGGCATGGGGATGCAAGGGCAAACCGGATTACCTCCTGGTGCAAACGTGCCTCCCGGTTATAACCCCATGATGGGCGCTGGTGGTTATCCTCAGCAACCATATGGCGGTGGCTACCGATGAAATTGACGAAAGTAAGTCGATACATATTTGATTTGAGGTCGATAAGGTTGGAACGCGAATGTTGTATTTTGAAACAAAGTCGTGTAATTTTTATGTGGGGATGTGATTTATCTCTGTAACTCCGCATTTTGTATGGGTCACAAGAGTGTTCTCTGTAGGTGCATTGCCTGGCTGGTTTGAGCAGCCGTTGTCTTGTTTGTGCAGTAGTGTTGGGGATAACCCGTCTCAGGTTATCGTTTCGGTCCTTTTTTTTTATCGGAGGTACGTATTCTTTTTGCCAGATTGTGTAACATTTATCGCGATGTTCGGCTACGAACACAAACGAATAAGTTTGGATTCATTCTACAACTTTCTCTTTTTGTATGCCGGTATGAGCAAAACGGAAGAGATGTGATTGACGACGTTGGAAAGGAAAAACGCACAAAAATCCGAAATGGTCGAACGAGAGTTCATGGGAACAATGAAACAACCTAGTACGAATCAATCTCTGTCAATTTGCTTAACGTTAGAAACTTGGAAAACAATGTCCTCCCTCTGGTCTCGGTGGTGCACGTAATCAATCGAGTCTTGAAGGAGGCAATCCGCGTAATCGCAGTGAACGTACAGTCAAACGACGCACTCTTACCATTTGAGTGGTGAAAAAGTGCAATCGTTTGTCGAAACAATCCCCGCAATATAAATGACCGTGTGTTAGTGAGCCTAATGTACATTTTTAGTAGCTCACAAAATGTTTATCAAACGAGTTCTAGGAAAACCATGAAGCACTGGTTGAATGGTATGGAAGCACATTGGCATTAAAAATGTTTCAAATAAACCAATCAGTTCGTAACACAAAGCCGTTGTTCAATTGACTCCGAAAAATGGAGTCCAAGCCCCAAATTGTATTTGTTTGTATTAAAAAGGTAGAAGAAATGCGCACAACATATCAAACGAAATTATATCGCAACTTTAATTTACAATCTATCGAAAAGAAACTATTCATCCGATTAAGTTGATCAACTTGTATACGAGAAAAAAGTACGAATCCTCAGCTTGTTTTCAGTCTGAATTTGTTGGTCGTAACCCTGCATCAATCATGGAAGTAATTGGTTCATGTAATTGGTGTTTTTTTTCTACCCAATTCGAAAAATTCTTTCAGAGAATATGCAATAAAGCGTCTTAGAGGATCGTTCATGATACAGAGAGAATACCTTGAGCATTTTTTTGGTCAACATACCTTTAGCATTATGCTTGTAAGACTTCTACTTCTCTTGAATTCACTCTAGAAAAACTTGAATCCTATCACCAATTGTGTCATTAAAATCTAGCAGCAGCTTCCCTCCCATTTCATCAGTTGCCTCGTTTAGCAGTTGTTTGATATTCACACCCCCGAGAGCTGTTGGAAAAACATGTGGAGTTTTAACTACACTATAAGGGACTACTGGTCTGGAGCAATTACCTATTTCAATAAGTTTGGAGAGAACATGAATAATACCTGGAACTATATTTGTGATTCCTTCCAAGAATCCAGCCTGTAAAAATTTATAACCAAAAAATGAAAGCAGGTTTTCGTAAGTCTGAAATAACATGACTAACATGCAAATGATGAATATGTACAATCATTTCAAAGACGATCCCAGATGAAGAGACAGACGAAATGAAGTGAATTTCACATGCTCAAGTGTTTTTTTTCCCTTCTTTCATGAATACTCATAACAGCATTGCGACCATGCTGTCTCGCTCCAGTAACTCTCTGGTCACATATTTAGCACAATACCATATGTGAAATGGCAACTCTCTAATCATATTGTAACATAAGGTGAATCTCTGCTTCACCATCTGCTCACCAAATTTTTGGGAGGGTATTATTTTCGGAACTCTTTAACACTATCTGTTTACCAATTATTTCCTTGTGAACCTATCATCACAACACCGTAGGGATTTCTAATCATTAAGAATGAAGACAAACTTAGGATTCTCAATAAGGTTGGTGGGGCAACTATTCCAAGAGTTTTACAATCTTTTCTCCTGGATAACAGTGGAAGCACTGTGAATGGAATGCTATGCCCATAAAGAATAGAAGACTTACAGGAATCCGAACATCAAGTTTCTCAAAGCCATCCCTTCCAGTTATTTTGACCCTCAACGTCCGAGACCAGATCCCAGAAAATGGACCCCTGGAACCATCTGCACCATAGTTATTGTACAAGTCAGGTGTTATAACTTCAACAATGGGATCTTGAGGATTCTGATCTTTCTGCTCTCCACCATCTCTAGCGGTCCTTTGGAGACTGTATACACTACTGGTCACTGGAAAATAACCTTCATGTATAAGCACTATGAAACGAAAATGCTCATCTATATCTATAAAATTTTGGTTGGTACACAAAAACTTGAATGGAAACAAGTTGAAATTTATCTTGCATAGAGCCATTTGTCCTTTTATAGTATCCAGATGTAACCCAATTTGTTATGTTAGTCCAATTTTAACCCAGTTTTGATAAAAGTAATCAACTTTCATCAAAATGGGGGGAAAGAAGGTAGAGGCCATTTGATAACAAATTATCATCAGGGTAAGCAATAATGACATATCTACAACTCATGTGACTATACAAGTTACTCACATCTTTCTGGAGATAGCTGACTGCTGCTGGTAGAATACCGTTTTTCTTCTTCATAATAACTGTTGAAACCTAGAATCTCCTTAACCTCTTCGAAGGATGGCATGCTTCCAGGAGGAGGGATGCGGCCTCCTTTGAGACCAGCCAGTGCTTCCTGCAATTGATTCATTTAAGTTCCTTCCTTAAATAGTATTCTAAATTAATGAATTCTGGGCAAGTAACACTTCTAAAAAGCGTAGGTAAACACTGTTTGCTTTAACTTAGATTGTTGACAGAATGGTGAAAGTTCCTTTGATATTCTTAGGGATTGTAACCAAAAAAAGGGTAAATCCAACATTATATTGTAAAAAGTTTCTTTTCTATTCAATTTTCAGGAACTACGAGTTTACAATGAGAAATGTCTTTGTTGGCTGCTGATGTGTTTTCGGTTTCGATTCTTGAATCATATCATTAACTCATGCAAGAGCGGAGAGATCAATAGTCATAACTATATCAAATCTTTTATAGCAGCATAATTATAGGGTGTTAAGATGAATGACCTTTTCTCTTGATGATGAACTTTAGTTAAAAGAAAAAGGTGTAGGCACGCTACCTGCATTGCTTGAATAGATACCCCAATCAAGGAAAGCGGATAAGCCACAATTTTATACCCAACATCCTCAAGTTCAAGCGGATTGAGTATTGGCGTTTTGCCTCCTCCTTCAAGCATATTAGCCTGATAGAACATGGAGATTTATCAATCACTGAAAATTATTTTCATTTTTCTACAATGCTTCTGAAGTTACAAATTGAGCCACATGATTCTTAGATTATCAATTGATAACCATGATATGCATACATCACATATATCCATCTCCATGCGGTGCAACACGTACAAAACTAAATGCTGTTTCTAGTACTATAAATGGAAAAGACCTCTACAAAGAACTTTCGTTCATGCTATAGGCATTATCTCATACAATAGTGTGGCACTTAACCATACTATCTGCACAAAAAATGTTCAATTACGTTCTGCTAAAAAGAAATTAAAAATTAAAGAGTAATGAAAAGTGGCCGTAGTCAGATATTCACTCCCAAACCAGAAATTTCAACCACAGTAGTATCACAACTCGTGAACATGTGGCATCCCATCAGTTTTGAGTTTTGACACCGTATAAACAACTAATAAACAGAAACCAAAGACCAAAGAATGAGTATACTAGGAAGCAGAGTGACACCTTAGTACAAGACCATCAAATATACTAGGAGGCAGAGTGACACCTTAGTACACGACCATCAAATTCTACATCTTTCATACGCATAAAGAACCAGGCAACTGATATCCTTCTACTTACATGAGGGCTCCAGTCGGAACATAACTTGGAGTCTTTGTCAAATTACATGTTATGAAATATAACTTGGATTCATTAAACAAAAGCCGTAACATTTTGTTTTTATTAACAAAGAAAATTTTCAATTTTAGATATAATCGAGGTTTATATTCTGCAAATTTTAAGGGTTTACTATACCATTACTGAGGACAGTTTCTGACTTCACCAAAAAAATACAACCTACTACAAATAGCTTATCCTCAGATGAACTCAGGATCATGCACAAGAATAACTAATCTACAGCTAGACATATTGGGTATACAAATGTAGAAAAAGAAACGTGACGAAATCCAAGTCTTTGACAAATGTAATGTACCATTTTTGGAACTAAGGGAGATATCCCACAGAAATCCTTCATCTCTTCTTTAGAAGCAAGTGCGTCAATGAAAAGAACATCTGCACCAGCATCAGCAAATGCCCTTGACCTCCAGAGTGATTCATCCAAAGACACTGCTTGACGAGAATCAGTTCTTGCTACAATGACAATGTCAGAGCCGCTCTCTTTCCGAGCATCAACAGCTGCTCTTATCCGCATTACAGCCTCCTCTCTTGACACCACTTTCCTTCCTTGCGTATGACCACAAGCTTTTGGAGAGACCTAAAGACGACAGTTTTGTCAGTGATAATTGTCTCAAACAGGGAAAAGATAAATGAATTTATAATACTTAGCAAAATAAGTAAAAAGCTAGTCAATTACAAATTTAAGCAAATGGTGATAAGGTGTTTCAAATAGATCAAACCAACCACAAAGAAATACGAAGTAACATACTTCGCAAACCAATATGAAATCACATCATGTAAACCAATGGGAATCAAACACATATGTTTCTTGTCATTCCAACCATCAAGTTACCCTGTCTCAAGAGGACACCGATTCCATAAAAGATCTCTTTGGACAATCAACAGTTTCAATATTTTAAACCTAACATTATGCTTGTAATGCTTCTCTAAAGTTTAACTGAGGAAACAAAAAGGAATGTATGAGGAAGAAACTATTTTATAAGAAAAATTCCTACTTAGTTGGACCAAAGTTTTAGTATAACTTATAGATAGATACGAGATACTGTTCATTCATTTTAACCCGGTCACTTGAGTAAAGTAATAAAAATAAAAGCTTTACACTTGCTTTTCAACAAAAAGATTCAATTTTCTATTCTGTTAGCAGAATTCTGATCCAATTCTTTGATGGACAGTAGGGTTTTATTCTGTGTAAATCTTCACTATAAGGAAAATAAATAAATCAGGCTTAAGAACACAAAAAATCAGTAACTATAAAATCTTTGGGTAGACATGACTATAAATGTAGGATTGGGAAACATGAAGAAACTTCCATAAAAAGAAGCAAACCCAATTTAAACCTTAATTACTCTCCAATCTACTCCCACCTCCTCCCTATCCCAAAGTTCCTTGCCAATTCCATCATTGGTTAATTTAAAAAAAGTAACAGCAACAGTTATTGAAAGTGAGTGAGAGAGAGAGAGAGAGAAGATGAAGAAAACAGGAAATATTCATGGATGCAAAAGTTCAATTCAATAGTATAACTATAACCTGATCTTCAAGCAAAATCCCAGCAAAACCAGCTTTAATGTATCCCTTGACAGTTCTCTTCACATTCATTGCATTCCCATATCCATTATCACCATCACCAATAACAGGAATTGACACAGCTTGGGTAATTTGTTGCCCCTGACCCACCATTTCTCCATAGGATATAAAACCTGTATCTGGCAACGCTAATCTAGCAGCCGATATTGAAAATCCTAATGGAAGAACAAATGGCATTAATAAGCTTGTTTTAGTGTTTGATACACTTAGACAAGAAGATATACCAGAAAAACGACCGAGGATGCAGTAACGCAACCGCAATCACATGAACTACATTTTTTTTATAAAGAACATACAAACATAAAAACAAGAACATCCACAGGGAACGAATTGCCGTCCACGTATTGCACAACAGATAATTACCAAATATCTAGAATAGATAAGATCTTAAGAAACAACAGTCTGTAAATTCACACGAATAACAAAATATGACATATGATTTTTATAATTGAAATACTTTAGAATCTTACAATTTTTCTTCTTTGATTAAACAACTATCATTTCAATTTCTTCATGTTAGATTTATCGATGTAATACTACTCGGTTCACCAATGCTGAAAAAATTTCATTTCAATATACCTTGCAACTGCACCCTCCCAAACCTTTTACAAGTAATGGTATCAATAACAACGAGTATATACAATCAAGACAACTCCCGGAGTCTCACAAGAAACATGTCAAGCCAAACCCAATCAAACCCACATCAAAAACTGCTTCAAACTAAAGTCACTACAATCAAACGATGTAATTATGTCAACATTTACAAGCAAGGAAGAAAACCCACATCAACAAATTGAATAAATAAATAAAACATCATATACCGCTAGTGAAGCAGCACTGAAAGCCAGCTCTTTCCACAAGCTTGGCACTCAGAGCATCAAAACAAGCAGGGGCCTGGACAACCCCTGGCAACTCCAGAATCCGGCGGAGCTCTTTGGCCGGAGACTCGGGGGCCGATTCTCTGTCTCCTCCGGAGTAAGCAGCGATGGTTTGGAGGGCCGCCCTTTTGGCAGTGAAAGTGGTGTGTTTGAACTTGTGGGGCAGTGAAAGTGGTCGCTGTTGATTGAAACGGAGGGCTGACGATGACCCAAATGGGAGACTTGAAGAGGTGGTGGTGGGATTGAAAGAGGAGGAGGAATTGTGGGGGAGAAGAGAGACGGTGCTGCTGCAGTTTCCGCTAAGCAAC
>JADOBS010303423.1:0-18888 GCA_015708375.1 Cydonia oblonga
CCTAGGTTAGAAATTAACGATTCAGATTGCATGATAGGTTATCATTCAATCTCGACCGTTGATTATAATTAGAAACGGGTCGGTCCGGGGCCCCGTTTTTCTAAGGTTTAGGAACCGGCCCGCCCCGAAAATAAAAATGGCCCGCCCCGCCCCGCCCCGTTTGTTCAAAAAAAAAATAGGACCCGGCCCATACCCGTCCCGAACCTACATTACCCGCCCCGACCCGCGGTTCCTCTACCCGTTTGCCCACCCCTAGTCCAAACTAAATCCACCTCATGATAACTCAAATAAACATCTGCTTTGGGAGATATCTATGGAGTACTACAACTTATAAATTAATATCTAATAATATAATGCTATGGCGGGTGGTTGTAGCTTAAGGATATCACGTGGAATTCTCATGTTAACTATAAACTTGCTTAGGAAAAATATATATTCAAAAATACGGATCCTTACAGGGGGATGGATGGGGAAGATGCGAAAAGAATATGGGGTTGGAGCTGTTCGAGGGAGGAGGAAGATGTGGGGAAGGTTGGAGTTGTTGGCGTGGGTGGGGAAGGGGTCGGGGGTTGCAGGGAAGGGGAAGGGAAATGGGTCTGGGAAGATGGGTGTGGGGTTTTTTTTTTTTTTTTTTAGGGTAAATTATTGTTTTAATAATATTTTATTAATTTTTTTAATAGAAAATGGGTTCTGTCTCAAGCCATGTCAGCATTTAACAGATTAATTAACAGACAATTGACGAGATGTATGAAATTGTAACAAATTCGTAGATGATGTATGACATTGAAACTTTTTAAAAACAAGGTATGAAACTATTAATGATCCAATAGTTGAAGTAGTTTTATATAATACACACGCCAAACATACAAAAAAAAAAAAAATAAAGAATATGAATAACATCATGCTGACCTCAGTCTTGCTCGTTAACATAAGCCAGACTTATCTTGCCATTGGTGGAATTGCTCTTACACCACCAAAGTTTGTCAAGACTGCCGGAGGCCCAACCCATCAATGAGCTGTCAAAAGGCCCAACCCATCTGTCAAGACTCTCGACGACAAGCACCTCCCATCTCTCTGCAACTTTCTCACTTTCACGTTCACATATCCCCCACTTCAAATTCAACCTCCAAAATTCGCACTCCCCGCCACCACCTCCAAATTCATCTCGCCGTCGACCACCATCATAACTCTCTCTCCTACATCTTCCACATCCACTCAACACCGGTCCCACTTCCACAGTTCCACCTCAAAATCGGACCTCCCTGAAGCATAAATCGACTCCACCTCCAGCCTAGTTCAAGGTAAGATTCATGTTTGGTTCTTGGTTTTTGAAATTAGGGTTTTCTATTTGGGATTACATTTGTTATATATTGGAGTTAGGCAGACACTAGAGATTTTTGGCTGCTAGAAGTCATACCATCTTTGTATTAGAAGAAGAAGAAGAAGAAGAAGATGTAAATTGTTATTTGTGCAAAAATATGTGCAATTTGGGGTGTTTGGTTGTAATAATCTGATCAAACTTTTAATCTTCTACTTTGGGAGGTTTCAATGGCAATTCAAGAGGTGGAGTTTGCACATTTCTCATTTGTTTTGGCATTGGATATTTGATTTTCATGCATTTTGCATTGGTATCCCTATCTGTATCACGTTTACTGTTGCATTGACAATTAGGGTTTCCAATTTGTGATTTATATTTATTGGGTTTTTGAAATTTGCAGAACTGGGTTTTTGACATTTGCTTGAGGTTAGCTTCAAATTTCAATTGTGGGAATGAAACGTGTGACATCATGAACTGAATTGTGGAGTGATTGTGTGAAATAACGAATGTGTCGAAACTTGAATCCGGTAGCTTGTTATGGATTCTGAAATGTGCCCTTTATATATTATTTGCTGATTGATGAATGTGTTGATTAATATTGTGGCTGATTATAATGTACATGCTGAACTGAAATGTGTTATGTGTTGATTAATATTTCAGCCAATATTATTTGCTGGTAGTGTTATTAGAGGTCAGTCAAATTCTCAGGAAGCACAGAGAAAGAGAAGCAATGAATGCTATAGCAAGGAGCGCGTGGAACGTGTTGAAACGGTCCAGTCAGGGCGTGGAGTCAGTGACTCAGTTGGGGTACCATCGTCATGAGCAATTGAGAGGGATTCGGGTGAAGGTGATGAACGGGAACCTGGAGTGGGCCCTGACGGTTATGCAGAGGAAGATGACATCGAGTGGGATTGAGAGGATGATAAAGCGGGAGCAAACCCACCACCTCAAAAACTCTGAGAAACGAATCTTGGCTCGCAAGAATCTCGAGCAGAAGCTCCGGTCTCAAGACCTTGCTCGCAAGCTCAAGGCCGTCCTCCTCAAGAAAGTCAGGTACCCAGTTTCGCAACCACAAGCTTCCTTTGTTTGCTCTCATTGAAATTTATTGATCAGTGATTGGGTTGCTGGATTATGATTTATGCATAAATTTTACGACAAACCCCATATGCTATCATCGCTTTATTTGCCCATTATCAATGTGAATTATTGATTAGTAATTGGATGAAGTGAGTTGCAATAGCTGGAATAGAGATTAGGGCGTTTATTGTAGGTTTACACTACACAATTAAGAATAATGGAAGGTTTTACTGTATTTAAGCCTTTTCCCAGCTTGTAGTTTGCTTTGCAGTTCAAGTGTTTGAGGTTATGCCTTGGAAAGATAACTTTTGCTTGAGTGCTTAGTTTCTTCTTGTAGTTTGTCGACTACCCTTCCAAAGCGAAAAACAACTTTGAAATTTTACTCAACCATTTGTTTGTTTTGTTTGCTTCACCAATGGTGGATAAACTGAAGGGGAAGAGAAATTTATTAAATTCTCCAACTTTCTGTTTGGTTATTACTAGATTTCTAGATTTCGGAATGTAGACAAGGATCTACGGCCCAAACCAAACAAGGGCCATCTCTTCACAAGGTTATAATGTTGTCGATGGAGGTTTTTTTGTTCTTATATTTACACTTGTTGCTTACCTAGTTTGTCTTTCAAACTTCCTTCGTATGTGGCTATTAGCTCGTATGATGTCTTTCTTGTTTTGGATTCTTAAGTATTTTCTTTATGTACCTATTCTCATGTTCTGAATTTATTTTTTGCAGAGGCCTGTGAGAACAACGTTCGAGCTGATTTTGGGATGGTCTTCTTTTTGTTCTGGAATTTCATCTTACTGCTTGGCAGCTTCCACCACCAGTCTAGTTTTACAGACGAGAATAATTTTATTCAGAATTTTTTTTTAAGACAGTCATGTTACATTTGAGAAATGTTAATCCGAATGCTTCAGTTTTTCATCGCTCTTCATCACATCAGCTACAAGTCGCTTGCGAGAACGCTCAATTTGTTAAAATTGTACATTTACTTATGTGACTGATGTGTTAACAGACTGCTAAATGGAAAATAAGAACAGAAACAATGTAAAGAAAAATTCAATGTTTCACGCTTCTGCTTCTCGTCTTCTGCCCCTAATGTATTCCGAGGTCCACCACATCCACAACACCCTGTAAGCTGTCGTAAACATCGATGATATGATATTTCCATCACTTTCGATACTTATGAGCTACCAAACCCAAGAAACTGGTCTACTGGTTTTGCAATAGAGCTGGCTGGACTGTCTGTGAATGCCTCTGCATATACGCATATAACATCTTCAGTACATGTTGGCCGCATAAAACATCGGCCTCTACGGTATTTAACTGCAATATAAATAGGAACAAAGAAAATCCTCAAAATTTTGTTTGTGAATTATATACCAGTAAAGTTAAGAAAAAGGCAATTTTCTCGTGCAACAAACAATTACCAGACATCTAGTTCTGAAATGTAAAACATGCCAATTATCTCTTTGAATCAACGGGCCACTTATGATGCCTACCGGTTTCAGCATCAATGGCTTCTTGAATGCCGGGGGGTGTCACGGCCATGGTTTCTGCATTTGCTGTAACAACAGCAGCTCTATCGACAACCTTGACCCGGTAATTAAGAAGGGGAAGACTTGGTTTCTGAATCGAGTATCATTATAAAACTTAAGAATGCTACGAAAACAATTACGAATAGAATAAACAGCGTCTGTAACATAGAAGATGGCCAAGGACACTTGCCTTAAGCTGCCTACTGGGAAGATCCTGATAGAGCTCATTCCACCTCTGTATTGACCAGCCCGTATGTTTCAGAATAGCCGCGACAAGAGGTC
This sequence comes from Cydonia oblonga, assembly GCA_015708375.1. Taxonomy (NCBI): domain Eukaryota; kingdom Viridiplantae; phylum Streptophyta; class Magnoliopsida; order Rosales; family Rosaceae; genus Cydonia; species Cydonia oblonga. The sequence goes on from JADOBS010303423.1 coordinate 4,211, forward strand.
TCCTCTCAACGCATCCCCAACAGCCTGGTTAATCAATTCACTAACAGCCAAGAGCCTCAAAGCAGCCTTATGCTGTTCTGAACCTGAAAGAAACGATCATATACTTCATTTAGATCGGTAATGGAAAATCAAGTCAGCACTCGTGCATAAAATAAACACTGCCTGGCTTTTTTGACCCCAACAAAATAAAACGCCTTGCGTGACCTTTAGCTACATGAGAAAGCTCAGCAGTCCTAGCCTCCAGCCAGGATAAGTAATGTTCTGAGAACAAGATGGTGCCATGGCCATTTGCCTCAAAGTAAATCCCGATTATCATGCTCTGCAGCTTTCTCATGCAGGTATTTCACTCCTGTAGGTGACATCTAGACCTTACTGTCTGGGATAATCTGACTGTGGACGGCATGCTTCATTCGCATAAGCTGTTTGTGCAATCCAAGTTGACATTGATAACCGTTATTCCATTCACATCTAAATCCTTATTCAAAATGCTTAGTTGCTCCTTGATGAATATGGCAAAGAAAGATAAAATCTTGTCCCCATCAACGAGTTCAATCTTGTTGCTACGATCATTTGTATCCATTGTAAGCAGTCCAACGAGTTAAATCAGATAAAAGTTCAAGGTTCTTAAAAGCAGTAAACTTCCTACTAGTTATGCTATTATGACAAACATCATTAATGCTGTCCAAGATGTAGTACAAATCAAACAAGATAATAATAACAAATCAATCACCAAAATTCATAGATTTTCTCCCATCTACGTCATTAATGCAGTTTATGTATTTTACAGTATCTCTGTGATGCAGACATTTCAAACAAGCTACTTAAAGTAAAGGATTCGTCTAATAATCAAAGGACGGCTGACCTTATCCCAACATCCTGTGAACCAAAACTACAAGGAGCAACCTTCTCTTTCTGCACATAACCTGCACCATCTCCATCATTCAGTACACCTCCTTCTTTTCCACAGTTCCAAATCTCAATAGCCAAACCCTTCAACATCGTTTACAAGATTTTGAGTTTTTCTCCACCAACACCATTTGCCTCATCCACAACCAACTTGTCATCCGTGCTGCAGGCATGATTTCCACTAGGAATCAAATCCACCAACCACACAAAGCGCGTATTCAAACAAAATATGATGGCATGAAATTCACTGGGAATCAAATCTACCCAGCAGGCAAGCACCTAACCAACCACAGAAATAGAAGCCACTCAAACAAAATATGATTTTTTTTTTCCTTTTTAGAACATATGAACTCATAAAACAAACCTCTATCTCTAACCTAAACGAACTTGATAGCTGTTTGAAGCAATCATGTCTGATACTTGCAAACCCTTATTTCTAGCACGAACCATCCAATGCAGCTGCGGTGTAGTTATAATTCCCAAGTCATGGGAAACCGCTCCTATAATTGAACTGATTCCCTGCAATAGAACAAATGCTAACCAAATAGAAGTGAAAAAAAAAGTTTTTACAAACTTCATGCCACACAATGATTATAGAGAAGATGCCTGTTTAGCTGTTTCGACCAGAGATATTGGGAGTGACTTGAAATTTTGTAACCGTTAAAAGTTTTAATCCTGGGAGTGACTTCAAATTTTGTGGCTATTTTTGTAAGATGTTTATACGTATTTCAGAGTCATATTCATGCTGCAGACCAATAATTTTGAAAAATAAGCTTCATGTGTGTCTTGCAGGTCAGAGAGTTTCGATGGTGGACTTCAACCGCCTCAATCTGCTGTGGCATCGTACTGTGCAGAGCAACCTTCTGGTAAGTGGGAACTCCAAATACCAGAGAACACTGTTCTTAGAAAAACTCATCGTTCACCAATAGGCCTCGTCACCACTGGTTTTGTTAGAGGGATGTTAGTTCACAACCTCCTGCCACTTTACAATGACCATCTTTTCTTTCTATTTTGCTATGTATTGATAATTTGCCGTGTGCTAAGTTGCATTTTATTTATATGCAGCAAGAAGCCCGTAGCTGAAGCATTTTGCGAGACAGTTGAACTTGCTCGTATCAGAGAGGAACAATGGGGAATCGATGCCAGCTGAGCGAAGACGAAGGAAATATATCATGTATGTTCTTGTCAGGAATTGGAGATCTTCAGCATGTAGACTTGCTCTTGCCACCATTGGTCTGAAGCATCAGGAAGAAGATGTCGAATTCTTGTGAGCAGTCGCAGAAGATGTAGTTGGCTTGCATAGCACCACGAAACAATGTTGTTCGAAATATACACTTTTACTAAATCAAATAGTTCTAGGAGCCTTTTGCTTTTCATGTCTCAGCAACATCTTTACAAACACTTTTAACTCGTTTTTGTTTTCAAAGTAGTGGTAGTTGGCGATATTCGTATGACCGTTGCCGCTAATCTATGTAGCAATGAATCTGTTCTCCAGTTCTCTGGAAAAATGACCTACCCGCACAACAATGCCTGTTACTATGAACAACCAAAACCTAATCAACAAAGTTCCACGAAGTTTTACCGTTACAGTTATCTCCCCCAATGCCAAATGCGTGTCATGTAACTACACGCGTAAGACTACATTCAGACAATGATATTACACAACGGATGAAAAGAAAAAAAACGGTGTTCATCTATAACGAATTTGAATATATCTGTAGAGGCAGAATGTAATACAAGTATGGGATTGAAAACGTACGTTCCAATTCTCAGAGTCAATGACAAGCATGTGCATTGAAGTGCAATAAATGTTTTGATACCATAAGCAGAAAAATCTATGCGTGCATACTTGCGTATCGATACAATACAGGTTGCATCAACCTAAAAATGCTGAAAGCTCGAAAGATCCCCTCATACAAGTTCAAGTACTGAATAGTGTGTCAAAATTCTAGGGGCCTGCTCTACGCAGTCAATTCACTTGCGGAAACCTTTTCAAGCAAATTCTCAAGCTCGGGGCTCATTTCAATATGATCTTCCTTCAATCTCAGACGCATCCCAGGATCCGATTTTCCTGCAGCTATGTAGGTCTTAAGCAGCAAATAATACTCGTTGCAACTGAGACAACCTAGACGCTTCAGAATCTGGCAAAATTTCTCAGCACCATCAACATCTTTCTCTTCCTCAAAATACTTGAGAAATGCAATTCTGGTATATGGGGATGGATGCCATTCCTCATTCTTGCTTTCCGAAACAGCAGCTTCCAAATGGCTAACAGCCAAATCCATTTTACGGGTGTTCAAGGCGTGAACCAGAAGCATTTCCCGAGCCTTCATGAAAGACCCTTTAGTCTTCTTACAGGCATTTGTAAAGACCAATTCTGCTTCTTCATGCATGCCCTGACTGAGGTACCCGCGTATAGCAACATTTGCCAACCTCATATCATAACTAAAGCAAATGGACTCCCATTCCTCAAACAATTCTTTCAACCCCTCAATATCGTTTAGCTTACAAAGGGCCTGAAGCATTACAAGATAGCTTATATTGTTTGTTGCAGGGAAAGATTTCTTGAGCGTTTTCCATACCCTTTTCACCTCGCCTAGATTAGAAGTGCAGGCATAGAGGCTAATCAAAAAATGGTACGGCTCGCGTTGCTTCAGGGGTTTCATCATTTCTTCCGACTTTTTAAGGGCTTGCTCTGCCTTGTCAAAAAGTTCCGCCTTTATATAGATGGCAGCCAGGTTACTATATGTTGACCAACTGCATTTTTCTTCGTCTTGTGTTTCCATTTCCTCCAGGACTCTTTTTACCCCTTCAAAATCATTCAAGGCCGCAAAGCTCTGCATCCATATATTATAAGTAAACGTGTCCAGAGGGAGGTTTCTCTTCTTCATTTCTTGCACTAAAGGATCCACTTTCTCTGGATTCTGCTTTCTCATATGCAGAGACATGAGATTGTTAAAGACCAAAGTAGAGGAAGCAAAGTTCAACTCATCCATTGTCTCAAAATGTGCCAATGCCTTTTCTTCCATCAGTTCCTTGCAATAACAGTTCAAAAGTGCACCGTAAGTGAATCGGTCCTTTGAAGATTCTGGTAGGCCGCTGAAGTAATCCTGAGCGGCTCCTATCCCTTTGACTTTGGACATAAGATCCACGCGTATGGCATAGTCAGCTTTCGAGTAATTCATTTTCCTAAACTCCATCCATTCCATTATCTGCACTAACAAAACGAATCAAAACTCGAACATGCTACTACAGACTACCTTGAAATCTATGAACAAATAAGCAAAGCAATTAGATCAACACTCCAAACAACTACGAATCTGTTTGATAACCATTTCGTTTTTAGTTTCCTAAGACATGTCTTCTAAATCTCGACTCGACTCCCCTCGTGTCTTATTTTCTCCGTATGTCTAAAACAAAAACAAAAACTGAAAACAAAATGGTTATCAAACGGCCACTAAAATTCATCATATAGATTCACATCGTCTGCAGTTGAAAATTTCGAGATGAAAAGTAGCAAACAAGAAAGCGGAAGGGTAGAAGTGGAAATGGGCGTAACCTCGAGGGCATGCTGGTACTTGCGGTATTTGCGGAGCTCCTTGATGCATTTCTCGAGCTCAAACTTCCTGATCATTTTTCCCTCCATAACGTACTGGTTTAACGTCTTGGCCACGCTTTCTCCGGTCGCTCCCAAAGCCGATAACCTCCGATACAACCTATTGGGATTTCCAGGCTGACCCGTTTTCGCCGCCGTCGCAGCCTCCGCCAGCGTAGCAGCCTCAATTGCCGTGCAAAGCTTCCTCACCAGCCACGTTCCGGTGGATATCGAACGGTTCAGATTCATTTTCGTCGGAGTCGATTTTTATGTCTCTCAAAGCCAAAGGGGTTTTGTTAGGGTTTAACGTTGATATGCTCTCATTTGAATGGGAATTGCGGATTCCGAACATTGAATTTTAAATCACTGTCTATTACTAATTAAACTGGGCTGAATAAGAGAAATTTGGGAAAGTAATCATATTTTAGACCCTATATAGAATTATAGCCACCATTTTAGTTTTATGATAATTCTAACCAAAATTTGATGTAAAAGTACTAACATATTTCATGTCATGGTTTTATGTTTAGTTTACTGAGTTATCTTCATTTTTCATATTCTCTAATTACATTTGAATATCTATATACATATATATATATATATATTGATTAAAAAATAATGTAGGAAATGGAGGGGTTCGAGATTAGGGGTATTTGGTAGTATTCAAGAGGTTACCTCTTTTATGCTTAAAGATCTCAATTATTTTTTTTTGTCATTAAGGGTATATTAGTACTTTTATATTAAGTTTTGGTTAGAATTATCATAAAATTAAAATGGTGGCTATAATTCTATATGGGGTCTAAAATATAGTTACTTTCCCAAATTTCTCGCTGAATAATGGGTTTAGGGCTGGTTTGGTATTGTTGTGCTTTGAAAAAAAACTGCTGTGAGAATAAGCGGCTGTGAAATAAAGCAGCAGAGTGTTTGGTAAACTTTTTTGTAAAAGTGCTTTTGGAAAAAAAAAAAAGCAGTTTAATAGTGGATCTTTTCATTAAAGGAGCACTTTAGCTCTATGTGCTTTGAAAAAAAACCAGTTTTCCAAAGCAGCAAATAGCTGCTTCCAGCTTTTCCTTTGATTTCAGCTTATTCTCACAGCAGCTTCCAAAATAAGCCATTTTTTTTTTAGTTTACTAAACACCTAAAACCCTCACAACTTTTTTTCATGGGTGTTTTTTTTTTAAGCACCTCACTCCCAAACCACAGGAATTTCCAAATTGCACTTGCAGTCCTCCTAGTTTATTTAAATTTTCATTTTTGACCATGTAGTTTTTTTCTTGCACTTTCACCCAAATAGAATTTTTGTTGCATTTTCTTATGAGAAATATTATTGGCAGTCCAAAAATCTCATTCCACACTTCAAAATTTATACATTAGGAAATAAAAACACACTTGTGAGGAGTGTAGAATGAGATTTTTAGACTGCCAATAACATTTCTCATAAGAAAATGCAACAAAAGTTCTATTTGGGTGAAAGTGCAAGAAAAAAACTACGTGGTCAAAAATGAAAATTTAAATAAACTAGGAGGACTGCAAGTGCAATTTGGCCCTTCAATTAGGGTCCATGCTTCCGAGGATAGAGAGTTTTCGGTGAGATTCCACAAAAAAAATGAAGGCTTCGGCTGTTGTTGGCCCTCCAACCACCATTTTCTCACGCTCATCTCCGCCACCGCAGTTTCAATCCCAGCCCAAATCTCAGCTGCTCCGAAACCAACGCTTTCGGGTCTCGTCTTCTTTGGTAAGAAGAATACTAGTTACTGAACTCGGAATGCAGTGAGTTGAAAAACAAGATTTATCCATCAGCGCAATCCACAATTTTCGGTTTTTCAGATAAAAGAGCCACAATCCCAATTCCGGGAGAAGCAGCAGAAGCTTGGAGCGATGGATGAATTGTTCCTCAAAGTGTTTAGAAGCAAAATGGCTGAGGAAGTTGGATGGGATTCCGGAAAGCCCGGATACGACGGACTCATTGATGTGGCGAATCGGCTTATGCTCAAAAGTCCAACCAATTCTCACGCTAAAGAAGCTGCGGTACTCACTACTCTCTTTCTCTCGTTCTATATCCTTGCCTAAGTGTTATCCCCAAATTAACGAAGAACGTTGCTCGATTCCTTACCTGCAAATCACGGGCTGAAACATATACCGACGTAACGTGAAGTAACTTGTTAAATGAGAAAAAGAAAAACTTATTCATGCGTTTCAAGTAGTGACTTGTCTATTTTGAGGCAGGCAATCTCAATACTTAGAATGGAGAAATTTTTGAGTTTGATGTTGGCACTGTCGCTATTAATCCATGTGTTATATTAGTCGGCTAACTTAATTGAAACTTATAAGAATTATGCATAAATGTCAAACTGTGACTTGTAATACTATATAATAGAGGAATTTTTTATAGTGATGCTGACACTGTTAGATGTAGCTATTAACCCACGTGTTATACTATGGGTGGCTGACATAGTTGATATGTTGCTAGGTGTGACCGTCTCACACCGACAAATTATTTGCTTAGATGTAAGGAGCCAAGTATTTTCGTCAAATGACTGGATGATCCCCATAAGCGAGTGTTATTTATGTGCTTTTGTGCTGAAATGGCAGGTAAGAATATTGAGATCCTTGTTCCCGCCGTTACTGTTGGACCTTTATAAGTTGCTGGTAGCACCTTTACAAGGAGGAAAAGTAGCTGCCATCATGGTTGCAAGGGTGACTGCAATTACTTGTCAATGGCTTATGGGTCCTTGCACAGTAAACTCCGTCGACTTACCAGACGGGACTTCATGGAACAGTGGGGTGAGTGAGTTCGCTGTCTTGTTCTTTCATTATTCCCTTCTGAGGTCGGATAATGGTTGTCGTAATGGATGGGAGGGTTCGCCGTTGATGCAGGTGTTTGTAGAGAAATGCAAGTACTTGGAAGAAAGCAAATGCGTCGGTATCTGTCTGAATACTTGTAAGCTTCCCACTCAGGTCGGTAACTCTTTTTTCGAGTAAATACTCGACTGTCGAAGTAGACATTAACAGCCTGTTCGCGGCCGCTTCTACGAGAAATACAAAGTATTCTCTTTCATAGAAACCGTTAAGTAGCAACTGATTGGTTCGAAATCCATAAAAACGGTTGCTACAGGCTTTCATCAAAGATTATATGGGCGTTCCGTTGGTGATGGAGCCGAACTTCGTCGATTACAGCTGCCAGGTAAAACCCCAAGACCTCTTCTACAGCTCTACTCATTTCCACATTGATTGTCCTGCAATTGACCCAACTGAACTTGAATACGGCAGTTTAAATTCGGTGTCCTCCCCCCACTCCCTGAAGATGATGCCACTCTCAAAGAACCCTGCTTGGAAATCTGCCCTAACGCCGCTCGACGGAGGGAAATCGCCAGAAACATTAACGTCGAGAAATGTCCCAAGGCATGAACGACTGCAGCATTCGCTTTGCTACCGGTGGCATCATAATACTAGATTCGAAAGGAACGGTCATTGTCATAACCAACTCTTTGTGCAGATCTTTTTGTATGTTCAAAAGTCTGCTGTAAATAACAATGAGTCCGACACAACGATAGATCCTTGATGGTAATCAAACTAGAAAACAGGTACTGCAAATTCTGTATAACATCCAACAGGGACTACAAATTCTGTAAAGCCTTCAAATGAAGTCAGAGTTCAGCGCTCGCTCGCAATGTAGTGGCAAGGAAACAACCAAAGAAATTGTCATAAGCGAGCGTTTACTGGGTAGATAGAGGTGTATGAAGGAGAATACGTTTTTCTGTTTGCCCGACATAAATTTACAATGTTATCAGACCTAAATTGTGACACAAGGGTTGTACAGAGAAATGAACAATATGTATTCTGCATCTTCCTACTCAACAACTTATCTTTTTTTACAACAAAAAGAACAAAGGAACCTTGGGCACACATCGAATACCGTTCGATCTGCAACAGCATGAAAACGAAGAGGAGGCATGACTAATCTGACACAGAGTTTAACTGAAGCCATTTTATTTGAAATCAAGATTTGGCAAGCAAAAGAAGCAGAGGTTTGCTGCATGGTATCATACAAAAAGTTTCACTAGTATAAAAGATCATCCACTTTCTGCAGCAAGTCAATCAGCTTCCTAAATTATCACCTTTTTCAACTTAAATACACATTGGAGAAAGAAATTAACCAAATTGATTCATCTTTCTAGCAGTAGGGGGAATAACAAGTACAAGCATACACAATTAGGAAGCCGAAATTAAAACTTAACTTACGAAGATCAACATAATACAGGCATATCAATACTTCATCTACAATAACTGTAAACAAAAGGGACTCGATCTACGATTGAATTCATCACTTGAGTTGCATATTTCTGTATAGCATATGGGTTCGCACACGTTTTTGCCTATCATTTTAAAGCAGGAAACTCACGATCGTTGTTGAGCACCAGGTTGTTGTACCAGCTGAGAATATACATGCTCATCAACCCCCTGCATTGTCAGTGCCACCTGGTACACACCCAAACATTCATGGAAAAGAGAACTTTATATGTTGTAAAAAAATAAAAGTTCGAGCATACTTGTTTCTCGAACAAGCAACCAGATTGAAATGATAGCATTACTATATCATACGTAGTTTACAAGCATTATAATTTTTGCCAATTTCAGAAATAACTGTTTTCCTAGTTAGATTGCATTTCAACAATTAATTAGCTTATTTGTTTTCTTTTGAAATGTGTAAAAATAATATTATCACAATATCATATACGCTTTACTTGTACATCGGCAAACCTAATACCACCAACTATAATGCAAACACTCTTGCAGCAATGTATTAACTATTAAATCATTTAAAGTAGAACTATTTACATATTTGTCTGCATTTCTTTCTAGGCAGCATTTCATAGAATGTTTCTTCCAAAATTTCTGTTTTTTTAATCACAGCTTATCACATGATGGATAACTACACAAATCTATCACTTCATCTCGAATACATGCTCAAGTAGATATAACACAACATTTTCCTCCCTGACTCTTAGATGAATTTTAAAACGAACCGGCAAGAAAGTCAAAATAAAAAAGTAAAAAAGATGGATATACCTGTTGAGTACTACCACAAAACGGAATTTGCCTATGCTTTTCACTCACCTTTCCCACCATAAACCTACAAAACACAAACCAATGGGGCACTAAATTTCTTTAAATTTACTTGCAGAAACTGATAATCCAGGCACACAATTCACTATGCCTTGAAATAGGGCATACACTAGCCAAGAATAGGTAGCTGAATGTACCTGACCAAAATCACAAACTCAGTAGAATACATGATAGTCGACCAGGTTTCACAAAGAGTCGTGTGTCATCGGGGATGATTGTAATGAAATGGCCTCGGAATCAGAGTCAAGCGCCCACCAACTGCAAGCATCATCCTTCCCCAAATTGTCATTCGCCTCACCAGCAGAACCTTCGATATCGTCATCCTCGCATTCACCACAAACCTCATCATTCCATTTATGCAAACTTTGATCCCCATCTGACTTGTATGTCCACTCCAATCTCTTCAACACATCACGGTCTTTCCATTTCCCCACAACTGACACTGCCTCCTTTTTAGCCTTCCCAATCAAAATTTCATTCCAAGAAAAACCAGAATCCGCAGCCCTCTTCAGAGCCCCATCGCCAAAATCCCCCACAACAACCGTCTTCAGACATCTCAACTTTGCCTCCATCACAACATCCACAAAATGCGAATCCTCAGACACAAGCACCAAACAGTCAACTCTCCTGTGATCCATCATGTCCACAACGTGATTTCTCAATGCGACTTTCAACCCCTGTGGCTTATCCAACACACTCCGAATCCAAAATCCTGCCTGCTCCACCTCATCCGCTAAACCACGCCCCACCTTGGTTGTCAAAACATCCCTTGCAGCATTCTTGTACTTCTCCATCTTCACGGAATACTTACCCACCAACTTCACTCTCCTACTCCCTCTAGCGGACTCAATCTGATTCAACCTCTTCACATGTTCCGTCTCATGAATCTGTTTAAAATGATTCATAAGATTCTCTTTGGTATAAAATCTTCTCCCACAAACCGGACATATATTCGACTCACCATCCCTAATCACAACCCTATTCCTCTCTTTCCTTTCCCAAACAACTTGTGGAACATAATTCAACGCATTTCGATTCGCATACGCTATCATATGCCGGACAATCCCAAAGGATGAAGCCGCAGTCTTGAGCTTGACGGCGGCTTTGTACGGTGAGACTGATTTGGGTGGTCTGGTATCCAAATCCCAGAAAATCGCAACACTGTTTTCAGAAATTTTCTTTGGTGCCAAACACGAGGAAGGATTCGAAGAATTGAAACCCGTTTTCAATTGAAAATGACAATATCTAACCAATTGGGTAAAAGGGATTAGGGTTTCTGGCCTGCTGGATTGAACTCTACAGGGAATGTGGCGAAATTTAAGATGTGTAAGCATTGCAGAGTTTCAGAGGTTTGATGGTCTGTTTGATTTTTCAATGAATTGCCAAATGAATCAGGAATTCAAGAAACAGTAATTAGGAAAATAGATGGAATAGAAAACCTTGCAACCTTGAGAAGGAAACGAAACCAAACGGAGAGTGTTACACGCACCGCAGCAAACTCGTCCTCGAGGCGGCGCTTCAGGGCGGCGATTGGGCGGACTCGGACCTGGGTATGGGTACTAGGGTGGTAGGAAATATGAAAGGTGGCATTTGGAGTTGGGGGTGGCCTTAGTTAACGAAAGGGATGGGATATAAAACCAAGCCGAATACAAAATTACATGTTTTGCCCTTGAGAAGGAGTGAGAGCATGCCCCTGCCCAAATGCCTCTACACCCTCCTCCGTTCCCACCATTTCTCCGCTGCAACAGCCGCCGCCGCCTCCGCCGCCGCAAGGCTCCCGAAGCTCCCCAATGTCCCCCAAAGGTACAAGTCCGAAGCCATCAGCCAAGCCCAGAAGGTCCTCACCGACTACCTCCACGCCACCCGCTGTTTGTCCTTCCCCTCCGCCGAGCACATCAGCAGAAACTCCCTCTTCTCGCTCGCCAATCTCATCAATCAGATCCAATTTTCGGCCCCGAATTTCTCCAACCGCTTCGAGAGGTTCCTCAGGTATCACCCCATCAACGAATTTGAGTTTTTCTTTGAAAGCATTGGCATACATTACAGTCAAGTTTGTGACTTTTTGCCTCCCAACAAGTACTTTTTCTCTGAGGATCCGACCCTTTTGGATGTTGCTTCGCTACTTTCCGGGTTTGGGTTTCCTTGGAATATGTTAGGGAAGTTGTATGAGGAGGAGATTTCGATTTTTAGTGAGAGTTCAGAGGTGTTGAAAGCTAGGCTTACTAGGTTGAAGAAATGTGGGTTCAGCAACCATTCTGTTGCGGGTATGTGCTTGGCTTTCCCTCATTTGCTGCTGCTGGAGGGCGAGCCGAGCGGTGATACTGCGGATTTGCTTGTTGATTTGAAAAGGGCTCTTGTGGATTTTAATTTGGAAAATTGTGTCGAGGGAAATGTGGATGCTTGGTATGGTGTTTGTAAGAAAGTTCGTGTGTTTTACGATTTGGGTTGCAAGAAAGGGAAGGTAGGGGAATTGATGGGGAGGAAGAAAGACATTTTTCTTGAATGCCCGGAAGAGGTTTTGTTGCAGAAATCAAACTACTTTCATAAATTCGGTGTTAGGATGGAAGATGTCGGGTTGCTGCTTCTTCAAAGTCCGGAGGTTTTAAACCTTGACCTGGAAACGCCGGAGATATCAGCATTGGGGTTGCTGAAACATTTCGGGTTGAACGCGAAAGAATTGGAGGCGGTGAGTGAAAAGTACCCTCATGTGATGGGAAAGAATAGAATGGCTAGTTTACCACATTTGGTAAGGGCTCTGGATCTTCATCAATGGTTCTTCACTAAGATTAAGAATGAACATCAATTGTTAGCTAATTACGTAATCAGTGACTTCGATGAAGGCATCGCGAAAGAATTTAGTGAAGGATTGGAGAGGATCCAATCTTCGACGACTCCCATTCATACCATGGGAAAACTGGATTTCATGCATAGAATTGGATTTGGAGAGAACCCTTTGACGCTAATGTGCTTATCCCAGTTGCATGGCAGAAGCAGTGAGTTACAAAAGCGATTTGATATCCTTCTTTCGACGGGCATTGAATTCTCACAGCTTTGTTTAATGATAAGAATGAAACCGAAGATCTTGAATCAAAGTCCAGAATTTCTAGAAGCGAAAGTAAACTTTCTTAGTGAGGAAATGAAATCTTCTTTGGAGTACCTCAATATTTTTCCATCATTTCTTTGTTTCAACTTGGAGAACCGGATCATGCCCAGATATAGATTTTATGTGTGGCTCAAAGAGAAGAAGGGTTTGCATTTTGAAAGCTACTCGATTGCCACCATGATTGCTACCAGTGAGAAGACATTTGTAGCGCGGGTTTCTGGAATTCATCCAGCTGCTCCAAAACACTGGTTCGAGCGTTTCTCGTACAGAAAATATTTTGGTACGTGGAGACATTTGTGACATTGACTAGAGTTTGTGGTTAGAGACAACAAGCAAGTTAATAGATGAAATGGTTCCACTTCAACCTCAATTTTCCCACCCTTCCTTTTCAATGCATATCACAAAGCGATGTGCAGAGTGTATAGTAGCACTGATTCTAGCTTTCCCGGTTACAAAAATGCACTTGATGGTTTCCTCTTTGGTTTTATTTTTCTTTTTAATTTTTGTGTTTAATTAAGAATGTGAAACCCAAGGGGTCCGTCTGGTGAAAGGTGAGTAAAGCTTTGGAATCAAAACTCGTGGAAAACGGTACCACAAAATATGCTATTTCTGAAGGGGATTGTTATTAGCGCTCCTAAAATCTCATTTGACATTCCAAACTTTCTATAATTAGAAAGAAAAATACACTTGTGAGGAGTGTAGAGTAGAATAAGATTTTTGGAGTGTTAATAACAGTTTCCTTTCTGAATCCACATAAAACAAAAGCTGCAATGCAATTCTCACGTGAAGAAGAATACCCAAGATCGTATTACTAATTAACATTGCAGGGCTTAGGAATGGGCCACATTTTTAGGGATTGTTATCCCATCATTCCTTATCCAGCACTGGACTTATTAAGTGCTAGATGGGATCTTGAGTTAAGTGCGAGGAATGGTTTGAGCTTTGCTAAGCCATCGAGGTCGATAACTTTATTGAGTTAAGTGGCCGATGGGTTGGATGAAGTGTCACGAAACTCGCAAGTCCAGCAAAAATGTCATGAGCATTTTTGCTCGCCATCGTAACTATGGTGTAGGCTTATTATACACTTAATAATTTATCATGTGCCATATCTAGACCTGTAAAAGGGTCGGATTTATTGGGTTTTGGGTTGGGTTCAACCCGACCTATTAAGTTAACGGGTCATCCGAACCCGACCCGTTAAGCTAACGGGTCATCTGTTTCACCCGTTAACAATTATTATTATTATTTCTTTTTGCATAGAGTTTATATTTTGTTGTTAAGAATTTATTGAAATTACTAAAACATCCTGAACTAATGAGTGTTAACGGGTGCTAACAGATTGACCCAAAGTGACCCGTTATTTAACGGGTTGTTAACGGGTTCACCCGTTAGCGACCCGACCCGTTAAACACCCACCCAAATACTAATATTAACGGGTCGGGCCGGGTTAACGGGTTAGGTCTGTTTGTACCATACTTGACCAATCCCGAAACTACTGAGCATCGGTCAACATTATACCGTCAAGGATCCATAAGAACCACCCTCCAACCAGGAGGCCAATCACAGCGCGACACGTGTCGAGATCGAAGGCCAATCACAGGGCGACACGTGTCAACATCAGAGGCCAATCAAAGCACGCCACGTGTCATCCTCAGAATGAAGCTAGAAACTCCCTTCTATAAAAGGAGATCATTCTCCCACAATATTTGGGCTAATGTCATTTGTACTAAATCAATCACTAGAACTCACTAAAGGAGAGCTTGAACCTTTGTATTTGTGTAAACCTTCACAATCAATAAGAACTCCTCTACTCCGTGGATATAGCCAATCTGGGTGAACCACGTACATCTTGTGTTGTTTGCTTCCCTGTCTCTGTCCATTTACATACTTACCTACACCAGTGACCGGAACAATCTAGTGAAGGTCACAAACTTGATACTTTCTGTT
>JADOBS010303424.1:0-18909 GCA_015708375.1 Cydonia oblonga
CATTTGTCTTGACTTCATTTCTTCATTTCTTCACTCAATCCTAGCCTCTTTTGGTCTTAAATTTCGTCCATCACCTTGTTCCAAGCATGTATCTTCCATTCCAGCTCAGATTTTGCTCCAAAATGCATCAAAATGCACTTTCTTGCCTACTTTTCCAATTGGACCTACAAACACACGAAAATGACTTAAAACACTAAAATAAACATAAACTAACTAAGTAAATGTACGAAAACAAGCTAACTAAGTCACATAAATATGCTCCTATCAAGGCAAGAGCGACTGAATGGGCTATGAACGCGGGCTGTAAGTCTATCACCCTAACTTCTATGGTAGGCAATTGGGTTTTAGATAGGCAATCTCAGTCATTTCTTCTACTCAGTCTAGTGTGGAACCTCTTATCGCCTCTGTTCTCATTCTGAGGCTACATTTTGGGCAAGTAGGAACAGCTTGGAGGTAATGAGCAAGATAGCTCATAAGCCTACAGCCCTCAACTTTAAGTGCACGTCTCTGTTCACCATTTGGTGGGAGACCAAAAGGTCTAAGAAATATGATGGAGATGTCAAAGAAGCCCATGATAGGATCTTCGACATGTTTTCTTTAAGTCAATTCCTAAGAAAGAAGAATTTGAAAGCTGGAAAGAGGATATCAATCAGAAAAACCAACTTATGTTAATAGGTAACCTACATTGTTGCCTCTTTCCTTAACTTTGTATTTTCATAGTTTGTGATCACTAATTCTTTTCTTGATCTTGCAGCCCAAGGTAACTTTAGGGAAGTAGATGTCGAGCCAGAATATGAGGCTATTAACCTCTTTGGTTCTTCAGGAGGCTGCTGCAAAGGCAACTAAGCAAAAAGCGGGCTTTAGCCATGTCCCTGATGATACTGGAAATATTTCTAAGATGTTCAGCGAATCAGAGACAGAAACTAGACCCAAACAGAGACCAGGGTTCTTCTTTAGGCAAGATCTGTTGTTGTAGAATCATCTGATTCTGAGCCCCAGGGGATACCCCAAGCTAGGCTTGCTCATCCTGCTCTAAGAGCTACTCCTACCAAGAAAAGAACCAGGTCTCAGACTTCTCAAGTCTCTAGATCTTCTTCTGCCCTCCCAACTGAAGCTGGCAGGAAAAAACAGAAGTCTGCCAGTAAGTGATTCAAGCTTGATGTTTCTTTGTCTAATTTCATCTCCTTAATTTTTAAGCTAATCATGCCATTTCTTGTGATTAAGGCATGCTATCAGCAAGAAGCTTGATCCTACCCCTTAGGACATGCAGGGGTTGAAGGTAGTTTTCTTGAACTTTGAGTACTTAGTTATTTCTGAAATTCCTCTGTTGTACTCAACTAGTTTTTGTTGTTTTCCAAAACAGGTTTCCAAAGCAGAATGGATTTCCTAAGCCAAGCCTTCTCCACCTCTAGCCCGACCTGTGCGTCTTCCTTCTCCTTGGGCTGAGCCTTCAGAGGTAAAATTCTTCTTCTCAAAAATTGTCAACTTTGTATCTCTAAGTTTTAGGTGTTGACTTTACTTCTATTATTTTCCAGGTAAGGGGATGCACCCCAGCACCTCATGTCGGACAAGCACCGGCTTTTTCTTTTTCTTCCATTCCTCAAGCAATGGTAGTGACTCTCACCTCCCAATTCAATCAAACAACTGGAGAGATGCTCCACTTCGTAGAGGATGACAGTGCCTCTGTAAGATTATTTTTCTTACGCAATTCTAAGCGTTTCTTACTGTCCTTTCACTTTGAATTTATGTTTTGTACTCTAGATGTGCCATTATCTTCCCTTGCCAGAGGTTACCACACATCCCACTTCAGCCATTGAGGAGCCCATAATTCCTGAGATACCAGTTGTCTCAAAGGAGACTAGTTTCATGGCTTCTCATACTCCTACTCATGCAAGCCAAGCAACACATCTTTCTCCCAAGCAAGGCTCCTCTTAGGTACAAACATACTTGCAATCTTCTCTTTTCTTAATTCAGGTCCAGATTACTCTTATTAACTTATCTTATTTGGTTCTAACAAGCCTCTGGTAAGGGCTTGGGCAGGTCCTCTCAGCTCGCTGTGAGTAAGGTAGCTTTTCCTCGGCCTCTTCGAACTACTGAAGTCTTAAGGATCCCAATCCCTCAGCTTAAAAAAGTTGTTGCTGTCACTGAATCCTCTCATTTTGTCCATGTTAAAGTTACCACTACTACTGCTGCTTCTGGTGGTACAGGCGCAATGCCTCATTTCCTGGCTTCTCTTCCAACCATGGCCTATTTACCCGAACAAGTTTGAGAGTTTGGGCAAATTAGGACTAAGCACAGATCCCTAAGGCGCCATTCTGAGCCTCAACACCTTCGAGATCAGCGCAGGTTCTTCAGAGAATGGATGCAGAGAGACTTTTCTACCTTATTCAGCCTTAAGGATCTTCAAGATGCTGAGAGAGCTCCTACTGATTTATATCAAGCTCAGTAGATGACTAATGTGCAATACGAGTCATTTATCTCATTCTTTGAAAATTTAAGGGCTTTTAGGGATCAACATCTTAAGGCCGAGAGGCAAGCCAACAGGGTGAGGTGCTACAAGGAGAAGCACACTAGGACCTCCACTACTCTGTAGCAACTAGTGGATGAGGGCTCGGCTATAGATGATCGAATAATGGTGGTAGCTGCTGAGATCCAAAAGCTAGAAAAATAAGTTTCTGCTCTGAAGGCTAAGCAGATGACCTTCTTGAGCAAGCTATACAAGAATATCGAGGAAGTGAAGAGAGTAAACCATGAAATAGATGAGTCTGAGGCTCAATTGGCCAACAACAATATAGCTTTAGAAGAGTCAGGTGACATTTTCACCATCATGCAAACTTATCACTCTAGGATAACTGCTTTGGCTAAAGATGTAAATTTTTTGATTTAGGGTTCCTGTACTTCCCCCAATTATTGAATGAAAAGATATCTCAATACTTCACTATTTTACCTACTTATTTACATTTCTCTAATAGAAACAACTGCTTCAAACATACAAAAAGGGGCTCTCACCTCTTCTCCAAGTATTATACTTAACTAATATAACAGTCTCTAACATCCCAAAAAGTTGGGTGGTACTTCTTTAGAAATTTAGCATTGATTGGATGTTTCTATAAATCTCATTCTAAATCTATCTAGTAATACCCCATCTGTCTAATACTTTGGTAATTGTAAAAGGGCCTTCCCAAGTGGGACTCCATTTCCCAAAGCCTCTAACTTGAGCTCCCAAGGGAAAAACTTCTTTCCATACCAATTCTCCTTCTTTAAAAGTCTTTAGTCTTACTCTCTTATTGTAAGCTTGGGCCTTCTTGGATCTTGTTTAGATCTTCAATTTAGGCAACATCCAAATCCTCAATTCTTTGACACATGGCCTGAATGAATTCATAACTATGTAGGCTAAATTAGTTATGAAGCCTCACATAACTCATAATAATCTCCATAGGGAGCACTGCATCTTGCCCGAATGTCAATGCATAAGGAGTAGTCCCGGTTCCTGCCTTTTTTGAAGTTCTATAAGCTCAAAAAGTATTTCCCAACTTGTCATACCACCTTTATGGGCTATCTACCGTCATTCTTTTAATGATGTTCACTAATATCTTGTTGCTAGCTTCTGCTTGACCATTAGATTGGGGATAATAAGGGCTAGACTGTATCATCCATAGCCCACCCTATGCAAGGCCATGGCTTTACTACTTGATTCAAAGGTACTAACGGTGTGTGTTGGAAAGGTCCATGCCTTTGACATTCTTCACATCCTCTAATATAAGCTTTACAATTTTTCTCCATGTCAGGCCAGAAGTAGCCATATCTTCTCAGCCATTACCCTCATTGATTCTTCCAAACCCAGGCATTTCAAAAAAAGCCCATCTGGAGTCTTTCTCAACAAATTTTTATCTCATACAACAAACTTAGTTGCCTATTGTCTGATCTTCTTACTAGTGGGAAGAGAAGGGTCTTTCAAGTACTAGATAATAGATGTTCTCCAGTCCTCTTTCTCGGGCTCTTTAGTAATTACATCCAGGTTAAATCATCTCTCAAAGATAAAAGGGAGACTTCTCCTTTATATCTTTACTTTCATCCCAGGCCTTCTCTTTTGAATCGGTGCTCCAGACGCCCTTTATGCCATTTCATTAGCAATCAAACTTGCTTCTTTAGGAATGTGGCTAATTGTTGCTTCATTACCCAAATAATCCAATAATTGAGTAGTTGCTAGGTAATACCCTGCCATTGTGATGTGTCTGTACTTGCACTCTCCATTTAATTAATTAATCACCAAATCAAAATCACCATATACTTTTATTTCAGCTGCCCCAACTCTGAATCTCTAAGCCAATAATCAGTGCCTTATATTCTGCCATGTTGTTGGAAGTATCCTTGTAATCTATAAGGAATGGGTAGTGATGTTGGATTCTCTTTGGATCAATGATGACAATTCCAGCTTCTGAATCATGTTGTGTGTAGGATCCATCAAAATATAATCTCCGGTGAGTGATCAATACGCTAGTTATTCTGTTTACTTCTTGCTGAATCCATTTCTCTCTGCTCGAATGAGCCTTTCTAGGTAGGATCCATAGGCTAGCCACTTCTAAAGTTCCAAGGATGTTGACGATGGATTCTTGGTGCTCAGCTAGGAAGTCTGCAATTGCTTGTTTTTTTATTGCCCTTTGAGGTACATACTAAAAAGTGAACTCTAATAGTGATAGAATCAATTTCCTAATCCTTCCAGTTAGCATTGGCTTGGACAACATGTATTTGATCACATCAGTTTTGGCGAATATATGGATATGGCAAGGCAACATGTAATGCCTTAATTTGCTGGTAGTTAAGTACACGGTTAAGCATAATTTCTGAATTGGGGTACATCTTGTTTCTACCTCATTAAGGATCCTACTAAGGTAGGATATCGTCTGCTCATTTCCCCTTTCATTATTCTGAGCCAATAAACTCCCTATTTATTTCTCGGATGCTGAAATGTAAAGCTTCAAAGGCTTCCCTTTCTGCGGAGGCATGAGCACTAGAGGAAAGGCTAGATAAGTCTTCACTTTATCAAAGGCCTCTTGGTGTTGAGGGCCCCACTCAAACTTGTCTTGATTCTTCAATCTTAACAAGGGAGTTAAATGTTGGATATTGCCCGCAAGATTAGCAATGAACCTCCTTAAAAGTTAATCTTCCTTGGCAACCTTTACAATTGCACTTTGTTAGTATGGGTAGGTTATTCCATTATAGCCCTAGCCTTGTTCTTGTCTACTTCCACACCTCTTTGTAGACCAAGAATCCTAGAAAGTTTCATGATCTAACCCCCAAAGGTACATTTTCTGGGGTTCATCTTCAACTTGTGGGTTCTCATTCTCAACAAAGCTTGTCTGAGGTCTTCCAGGTACTGATCTTCAGTTCTAGACTTCACCATGATGTCATTAATGTATACCTCCATGCTATGCCCGATCAAATCATGAAAAATAGGATTTATCGTCATTTGATAATTAGCACCAGCATTTTTCAGCCTGAAGGGCATGATCTACAGTTTCCAGCAAGCCATTGAGTTGTATTGGCCTTGGATTCTCCTCAGTTCCCAAATTAATAGTTTCTAAGGGGTCTTGAACTTCGGGTGTTGGTTTATTGAGCTCTATATACAAAAATTCCACTGACTTTAAAGCCTCGGGCTTATCTTCTGGCCAATCCAAGTCATATATACATTTTGCCATGCGGATGGCTGCCTTCACTTCTTCTTCTTCCAAAATTTCTCTTCCTTGATCATCTTTGGTGCCTGAAGTTCCCTCTCCCCACTTTACCATGTCTTTGGTTGTGCTTTCATTGATCTCTCTTCGTTCTCTTCCATAATTCAGTAGTCTCTTGATTAAGGACCTGACTGTTATCACTTAGTCATTTCTTTTTTGGTATGTCATTATTGACGGGCAGGGACAATATAAGGCATGTCTCATTCCTTCTGAATAAGAGAAAGTCCTTGTTCTAAGAGTTATTAGGCCGTCACCTTATTTGGTGGGCTGTTCTAATCAACACTTAGACATTGTAGAATTTAGCTTCAGCAACATTAGCTGTGGGGAGAAATGGTCATGACTCAGCCTCTATCATCTCCCAAAATCCTTGTTCTACAATAGTGGGTTCATGATAGACAACAACTTGCTGGTGCAAGGTAGATGGTATAGACAAACTTTGGTGTATCCAATCCCTTCCCAGCAATGCCCATAAGTAGAGTTGTTGTCTATTACAAAAAAAAATGCCAAAATAATTTTCTTGGATCCCAAGTCTACTTCTAAGGTCAGTATGCCATGTGTTTTGGTGATGGCCCCAGAAAAACTAGACACTGTGAGATCAGTAGGAATAAAGTCTTTTTCAAATCTGGAAGGTCTCTTTATCTATTTAAGTGGTAGTAAATTAACTGCCGCCCCCATCTATCAACACCCTTTTAAAAAGAACCCCTTCCAAATAAGTTGTCACATATATGGGCTTTAAATGGTTTGCTAAGGCTAAACTTGATTTTTTTGAACACCATCTTATCAAAATAAACTATTCCGGGCTCTTTTTGTGTGGGATTGGGCAAGTCTGCCAATCTTAACTCACCTTTACTAACCTCTTCAATGTTTACAAGAGCCATCATTAGCTCTTGTGCCAAATAATCATCCTCCATTACTGCTGGTTGATTTGGTTTTGCACAGAACATGGAAGACAGTACATAGGTCATGTTCAAATGAAAGTTGCTAGGTCCAGGTGTTCCTTCTTTCTTTTTCCCAATCTGGCACAGAAACTGATCCATCTAGGCTTGGGTATCTTTGGTTAACATCAACTTGGGCACTTCCTCTTCTTTTATTGTGTTGAAATCATGTAAATAGTCTGAAATGGGAGATCCTTCTGTGATAGTGGATGCATCGTTCTTTCAAGAGAAATGGTTCCAAAACAAATAATCTCTGGATTCCAACCTGGTGTAGGTATCATCACCATACTCTCTTGCACTCTTCTTAATTCCTGTATTTCCCTAGATGAGGAGTTTGAGGAGCATGATCCCCTTCGCCTTCAGCCTTGCTATTAGCCCTATCTACTTCTTTCTTGTTTCTCCAACGAGGTCGTCTCTCTCCTCCTTGGGTAAACTCCTCGAACTTAACATTCTTAGAAGGTTCTAAAATAGTAGGAATTTTTAGTGAGTTCATATGAGCCTTGTGTTGCCTCTAAACGCTTCTTATCATGGATGCCCATATTTCCCTAACAGGTCTTCTGTCTTTGCCCATTATGTACCATATTTGCCCAGTCGGGCTGAATCCATCTTTGTAACTAATGGTATTAGGCTCATGGTTCTTTCTCGCCTTCCTTGTCTCATGCTACTGTGGTTGGTTGGTTGAGGAGTCTTAGCATCCACCCAGCGTGGTAACCTCATGTCTTTATCTTCCACTTTTCAAAGGCTTCAAAATTTCTAAACATTTCAGATAGACCCTTAGACTCTGAATCTCCTTCCAACTTCTGGAACACATTCTTAGTAATCTCTTTACTTGTTTCAACAGCCTAGAGAATACTCATGCGGGCATCATATCCTTCTATCTATTGCCTTCTGACTAACTCTCGATCGATGATGGCACCTGATGCTGATACCTCGAGCTCATATTCACATTGACATCTACTACAAAAAAAACTACTCATTTGACCACGGCTGCTTGGGGCCCGTCAGGCAACCTTCTGATGCCTTATGTTGGCCTACGTGCCGGCCTTCTTTCTCCTTTTTATCCGAGATAACTTTTCTCTTCCGCCTCTAAATCCAATTAAGATTTATCATGTTGATTGGGGCTTTAGGGAACAGATATGTGTCAATCATCATGTTGGCTTGGGGTTTTTCCAGCAACAATTTCCCTTTGACTATAAGGTCTTTGATCCAATCTTTAAACTGCACATAGTTAGCAATGGAGTGATTGAAGGTATAGTGGACCTTGCAATGCTTCTTCCATTTGAGTTCTTCAGGTTTAGGCACCTTCTTAGTGATGTTGAGCAAGATTACCTGAGCCCGTACTAGTTCTTCATAGATGTTTGCGACTTTAGTTAAGTTAAAGGAATATGGCTGATACTTTGGAGGTTTCATGGACAAAGCCTCCATCATTCATCACGATCTTCTAGTCTTTAATGGGTTGAACCAATCTATTCGCCATCAAATGTTTGAAATGAGTGGTCATCTCTGAAGCACATAACTTTATTCCTTCTCCCATGCTATTATCATTTTCTCCTACCTCTAGGCCTTCAAACTCTAGCTGATGTATTGGCAATTTCCTTTTATAAAAATGGGGCATTTAGATAAATGATTCACGTTTTGTTCTTCTGTTAATAGCTTATCATATTTAGTGGCTGTAATCACCAACTCCTGAAACTCGTTAAACTACACATCATAGAACTTCTTCCTTATAGGCAGTCTCAAAGTCTTTTGGGCAATGGCTCTGAGTTGAGCATGGTTGATTGGGAACTGGCATCTCATCCTTGTCTTTCTAAACCTCATCATAAAATCCTCTGTAGACTCATGTTCATACTGTTTCACTTCCACCAGTTCATTAATAGTCATTTCAGGTTCCACCCTATAGAATTGCTCATGAAAGGTCATCTCCATTTGTCCCCAATTAGCAATGAAATTAGAGGGTAATAGAGAGTACCATTGGGAAGCCAAGCCTATTAGTAAGTTCCCAAACAATTTCAGTTTGTAGTTGGGGTTGTCCTTGAACGCCATACAATCTTTCCTGCTGAAAATTTGAAAATGTGATATCTAGAAGATGCACTACAATCTTTCCAGCTGAAACGTATGCATTTTAAAATTGAGAGGGAAATGATTATGCTCATCAATGCACTAAGGATAAGGCTTCTGATATGTTATCCTAAACATCGGAAGGGCTTGAGGTTGAGCATTTTGTACCACCATCATCCTTAATTCTACCAACTCATTCCTGAGTTGTTGATTGGCCATATTATTGTGTAGGGGATAAGAAGTCCCCCACTTCAGGCTATGATCGATGCCCTAGAAAGCTTCCCTCTGTATGTCTGACTGTCTCCATCTAGCTTCTCATCCTCCCTTATTAACCAATGGTGGTGGCTTGTAACAAAGAGGCTTGCCCCTAACTGTGGATAAGCCATTTCAGCTTGTTTCTCCCACCGAGTTAGATGCACCAATCTTTATCATTTCCTGCCCCGTCTGCCTTCTAACATCTGGTGGTGGCGGCAGAGGATCGGGCAAGCCTATCTCTTGAAACTCTTCCTTAGGGTCTTCTTGCTAACTAGTTTCAACTTATTCCTTCATTTTCTCTTTGTTCTTCTTTTCTTCAAGTAAGGGAAACAAAGGAATTGCTATTCCTTTTTCTGAGATTGCCTCCATGATTCTTTCATAGGTATAACCATATTTCGGGGTGGAGTACTCTAACTCCAAATTTCCTTGTAAAGTTTCTGTTAAGAACACAACCTGCTAACCTCTCATCTGGTTTCCAGATAGATCTTTTCCATACTCCTCAATACTTGCATCATGGTGGCTTGCAAATCTTCATTAGTGACCCTTCCACTTGACTTCTCAGAAGAGGTCTGGCTCTCAAAAATCTCTAGGATGTGTGTTGAAGGAAAGTTCTCTGGGTGATCTGCCATTCCTGCTTTTGTTAGACAAAGAGGTTGCCCAAATTCCACCTTTCACCAAACATTCGATCATTCCTTCGTCTTAGCATACAATATTATAAAATAGGTCCCACTAGGCGTGCCAAAATT
Organism: Cydonia oblonga; assembly: GCA_015708375.1. NCBI lineage: Eukaryota > Viridiplantae > Streptophyta > Magnoliopsida > Rosales > Rosaceae > Cydonia > Cydonia oblonga. The sequence goes on from JADOBS010303424.1 coordinate 9,727, forward strand.
ATGTTTAAGGCCCTTCAAATTATCTCTTTGGTTATGGCTAACATTGAAGAAGCAAGGTTAATTAGTTCAACAATATTAATCATAGATGAAACTTTGAACTAAAAGCATTCGAAAAAATATGTAAGATACAATGAAAAATGCATAAAACAACAGATCTACTTTATGTAAGTACAAACAAAAGAGACTCAGACAAGATTATGACCTTGTCAAGCAAGGTTCATCTTCTTGCAACCACTACTATTTGTGTTTTACAAGAGTTGTAATCTTTGGAAAATGAAGAATAAAGCAGGTTTACTAGAGGGATTCAATACTACAACATAAGAGAAAGGTAGCAGAGCTTTTAAAATTTGACAAAAGATGGCTTTCTATGGTGGATCTATGACTAAAATGGTAGAGTTTTGGACAAACTAAAGCTTTTTTGGTACCTTGCTTGTCTGAGAGAAAAGTTGGATGTCTTTTGATTGATTGGTTGAGCGTCCTTATCCCTTATGTCCCTCGTTGCTTTTATCGACTCTCTAAGCCTTGCCTTTTGGTGATGGATAATAAAATAATGATAAAATGAAAATTAGGTACACTATTTCCATAAGTATTGGATGAACTTGTAGTAAATCCATCATTTGCAAATTAGATACACCATTTCCATAAGTATACCACCATAAAACCAAAAAAGAAAAAAGCACAATAAATAAAAATAATATCAAAAAAAAACCTCCTAGGGCCGCCTAGGACCGCCTAGCCCGCCTAGGCCCAACCCGATTTTTCTGCCCGATTTGCCCAAAAACGCCTCGGTTGCTTGGCGCCCAGAGCCTAGGCGCCGCCTAGGGCCTTTTTTAGAACACTGCTATGGAGTCTAGTTAGTCATCATTTATTTACCTATCCATGAGCTACCCACTAAGTATCACTTCTCACATAGGCTTGTTGCATATTCCTTGGCAAAAATGATTTTTAGCTCTTCCTGTGATGTCGACTTGTACGAGCCCAATCCTCCGTTTATTTTTTGGGTTCTTGGGCCTCCAATCACACTAAGCTCATCATTAAATATCCACTCAAACACCAGGAAAGTCTGCAATAATTTATTGGGTAGTCCTTAGTAGGAGGGAGGCCAAGGTCAAAATTTTCATAGGTCAAAGCAAGAAGGGATTTCACCATCCAAATCCAGTAATATAACCCAAAAACAGCATGGACAATAAGGTACGCTAAAACAAGGCAAGGATTTCATGTACGAAATGTTGGACAATTCTTTTGCTTATTTCCATCCGATTGAATAAATCAACCAAAAACCGACTATAATTAAAGAAGGATGTGGTGCATGGAAAATTAATTTCTCTTTTATATAAATTAAGTTCATCGTCACGTTTGTTTAGTATATAACTAACATAGTGTGTAGGCACTTTATGTGTGTGAACATTTTTTCTTTTTGCTTTTAAAATGGGAAGAAGAGGGAGAGAGAGAACGTTGGAGTGAGAGTGCGAAGAGATGTTTTTTTATTACTTTTTATTTTTTTTAATATTAAATATATGCTAAAATCACATGCATGTAAGACTTCACTAAAATTGACAAATAAAATTTTGTTAATAGGTTAACACCTTGTTTTGTATCTGATGTGAGATATATAAGCACATGAGCTCGGATACCACCCAAAAAAAAAATGTTAAAGTTCCACAATAAAAATTTAATTGATGATATGGGCAATAGCGAAGTTCTTATTTCCTTGATTTGGAATTTATGTTTTCAACATGCTTATCTATGTGTAACAAATTTTTAAGTCTAACATTTGATCGACATAAATTAAATATCGTGTAATGTATGGCTGTTAAAAATAGAAGAAATAGGAGTCTTTCTACAAAAAAAACACGCGGTTGGGATTTAAGAATGGAAACACACGTCAGGAATAGGAAGAAACGAGAGAGTTTAGAGCAACTCCACCGTTGGACCCTCCCCCCAGGCAATACACTATGTTATCCATCCAGTGAACAGTAACTGCCCTAATGAACAGTAATCCCCCGGGCAATACACTTTTGCATCTCCACCGTTGCACTTGAATAGCCCTGGCAATAGGCAATAAAATATTAGTTTTGTTTTCTAAATAATACAAAATAATTTTATTTGTAATTTCGGATATGATTTTTAATCGGTCTCGTTATACAATTTTCTATTAAAAAATTATTTTTATTATTTATTTTCACATGGTGCAGCACACCATTCCAAAACCTTTTTTTATTAATTTTTCTTCTTCTTTTCACATGGTGCCAACGCACCATTTTCTTTCCTTTTCAAACTCTCACATGGTGCCAACACACCATTTTTTTCTTCTTTTCAGCAGCTCCCACACCCAATTTTCAACCCGTATCCCCCCTCCCCCGCCCCCAACGCACCCAAACCTTCCTCGCCTCTCTTCCTCCATCTTCACCACCCCTCGCCGCCTCTCTTCCTTCATCTTCACCATCCCACCCACCTCAGCCTCCATCAACGGTCCCGATCTCCGACGACCCATCTCTGCCATTTGTCTGTGCCATTTTTCAAGCTCAGCAGCTCCCACACCTCAGCCACCCATCTCTGCCATTTTTATGTGGGTGTTCATCACCTTGGCGACGAACTCCGGCAAGCCATTGAGTTCGAAGCTGGATTTTACAATTTTTTTAATTTTACTTTTTTTTTATTAATATTTTATATTTTTATTAATTTTATATTATGGCTGACGTTGTCCTGATGTCAGCCCTGCGTCAGATCCACTCGGGCTGGCAATTCCTCACAGGCCCGCTACTCGGGCCTCCACAGTCCCTCGGGCTCCCCCACGCTGTAGTCCACAGCTCGAGCTCTTGGGCCCTTTTTCCTTGCCTGTCCCCCGAGCAAACTCCAACGATGGAGTTGCTCTTAAAGGCAGAGATTAAGCCACGTCAGAAAAGACCTTGGGATGTCAATGCATATTACCTAAGCCATGATGTCATGAGTCCTCAATTGTCCACGTTGGACGAATCCGTTTGACCAAATTGAGGCATCTGTACTATAATATCAATTTTTTATAAAACCATGTTTTAAATCCACATGTGATTCTAGACTCTGCACATGAAATTATGATTCCTCATTATTTAAGGTATTGCCACATATGACAATTTTAAGGAATATCGTCCTTTTTTTTTGTAAAGAAGTAGGATTCTCTTTCCTCATATTCGCATCATTTTTCCTCTTCTCTCCTCACATATTATTTTTTGTCTTATTGTCTCTATAAAAAAATTAATATAAGATGTTGACGTCATTAAACCGTAACCATTCAAATATGAAGAGAGGGAATGTGAGAGAGATTAGGAGGGGAGAGAATCCTCCTTCTTTTGCAAATACCGCTTTACGGTAGTTGTGAAATCCCGTTCCTGGATTTCACTGTTATAATCTACGTATTTGTATTATTGAGATTTTATATTACCTTTCGAGATTTTATTTTGAAAGGGTCTTTTGATATGGGTCCAAAGTTACTAAAAATTGGACCTATTTCAAAAGTCAAAAGTCACTAAAAATTGGATCTATTTCAAAATTAGGTCTATAAAATTGGACCTATTTCAAATTTTCCCTATTTTTTAAATTGTTTGAATTTAGATTTTAATTAAATTAGTTACGAAGTTTGAAGTTTGGAAAGTAATTACTTAAAATTCGTAGGCCTTTCAAGGTCACAATTTATATTGTTGAATAGATTTCGAGATCATGAACGCATAGGAGAAAACCGTTAGCGAGTTTGAATTATAACGGTATAGTTACGGACGTTTGAAGTTGTGAAACTATAGATTGTGGGAATTATTTTAATTTCCACTTACGGGTAAAAGGCCCAAACACTTTTTGGGATTAAAGGACCGGCTATTATAAGTGGAAATGGGCAAAAAAAAAAAGGTTTAGGCAGCAGCCAATAAAAAAGGGGGAAAGAAAAGGGGATTTTCCCCCTTCCATTCGGCTAGTTGTGCACCACAACTCCACATCTTTATCCGATCCAAATTCATCCATCTTCCGCCATATTTTCAGGTAATCTTCAACCATCCCACACCTGCCACATCTTCCACCACCTTCCATCTTCCATCTCAAGGGTTTTTAAGGCCTAATTCGGGTAGAACTCCACAGGAGAACCCGGGGGTTCTCGACGACGAATCGTCGTTCCAGTGAGTATCACCATTCACCATCACCCTTAATCAACTTCCCTTGGACCCAGGAACAAGATCCAATTGGTGGTTGGGGCGTTGGAACACCAAGGAAGCCGAATTGAAGAACACCCACCTTAGGGTTTTCAACGGGTGCGAAAATTGGACTCGGCCACAGGTATAAAGTTTACTCTACTTGTTGAGATCGTTATTCCTGTAAAATTTGAGAATTTTTGGAAAAAGTCGAATTTTCCGTTGTGTGACATTCGATTTATGAAATGTTGTTGGTTGAGTATATTTTCGATAAAGTCCGCCACTTGAACATTCTAGCAATTGACGATCTTACCATTGAATTGACACCAAATTTTAGTATGTTACTGTGGATAAATTCATGTATGTTTGCAAGATATTTGATTAAATACCCAAGAGAACTTACGCTTAGTTTGTTCTATGAAATTGTTGTATGTGGATGCTGAAACTTAATTGTTAGTAAACAACCAAATGTTAATGTGGATCTTTATTTAGTTCTATTATTGATAAGGTTATTAAATTGAGTTAAACCAAACCACTGTTTTGTTATATCGATTAACAAGAAAATGGTATTACCTTCTGGATTCAGAGTTTTGTTATATGAAATGCTTCTTTCGTTACCAAGCATCTAGACCTATGTTTATTAAATGTAAATTCTATTGAAGTGTTATTTTTACTTCTGGCCATTGATCTATTTTCATTAAGCATGATTGGATTGATGTGATGTAATGCGAGGGCTAGTAGTGGACCGTTAAACCACTGTCATGAGGTTTGTTGCTTCAAAACATGTTTCACCCCTCGTGTCATTATTTCATTCTTGTTTCGTTGAGTCTTTGTAACTTGAGTATCTTGATCTGTGTCTTGTTCCATTGATTGGTGTTATACATTATACTCCGCGATTCCGTTGAGTGATGGCCCGAAATCGTAGCTTGGTTGGATCTTGTTGAGTGATGGTCCGGAATCCGTTCTACTCCGCGATTCCGTTGAGTGATGGCCCGGAATCGTAGCTTGGTTGGATTCTATTGAATGATGGTCCGGAATCCCTTCTACTCCACGATTCCGTTGAGTGATGTTCCGGAGTCGTATCTTGGTTTGGATTCTATTAAGTGATGGTCCGGAATCCCCTTTGTTGTCTTGGCTCCGTAGTGTAGTCCGAAATCCCATTCTTCCGAGGTGTAGGCTTCGGCCGAACTATGTAGCCCTAGCCCCACATCTCGATGAGTGGTATGTGATACTGATGATGTGATGGTTGGCATTATTGTTTGATGTGATTACAGAATGATGTTGGTTATGGTTATTGTAATTATAATTAGACTCGTTTACCATTGTGACTAGTGAACATGATTGTGCTCTGTCGTTTGTTCTTTGTAATATTGTATGAAATGCATTGTGATATATTGTTGAGACATAATGATATATATGTTGGATGGAAGAGAAATTGTGATTTTATGGGGGTTTATTACGTAGCTTGAGTCCAGGAAATTCATGTTGTCAGGTTATAAAAAATGATTGAGGAATGCTATGCTTTTCTACTTGAACCAGTGGAATAAACATCTAATTTTGTGAATGGTGATCTACGAATGGCATGATCCCTATTGAGGGTGCGTAGGCAGTCTAACGAAAAGGTTAGATGCAGCCATAAAGTATACGAAAAATTACGATGTGAATTGATCGTGAGTTGTGATTTGCCATATCCCGGAGGCGGGGTATGTTTGAGATACAAGTATGTGGTGACGTCACGTGTCAATCCTGGACATATGTCGGGATCGGGATGTGACAGCAGTAGTAGAAAATAATTATATCTCTGTATTAAGGTGCGGGTTCCAACCCCATTTTGCACATTTAATAACTTACTATTGAACCTAAAAGTAAATAACAAGTTTTGTATCTTTAAATAAATGACATGGTGTAGTTTATTTTCTTTTGGTTGCTTAATAAGGAGAGGAAAGATTCTTGGTTGCTTAATAAGGAGAGGAGAGATTCTTCAATATACCAGGAGCACGACCTAGTATATTAAGTATTATAATAAGTTAAAACTATAACTTAGATTTCAATCTATCTTTCTTATTCTTCTCTCATTGGAAGGTCAACATATAATATACACCCATATCTTGTAATATAAGCAACATTAAGAGATTAGGAATCCTAACCAAATTAGGATGCACAATTACATTCCTATACAATCATGTTGACTTACGCCAACACTCATCCTCAAGTTGGTGCATAGATATCTCCCAGACCCAACTTGTCGAGCCCCCGAAATCTCCGAGCAGAAATCGCATGTGTCAAAATATCTATCAACTGATCTTCAGTCCTTATAAACAGGAATCGCATGGTTCTATCATGTTGCATCAAATTATTAGCTATCTATCGTGTTGCTTGATTATGACAGTACAACAACATATTTGAACCCTATCTCTTTGAGTAGAATATGAAGCCACAGAAGCTCACAAATATCATGTGTCATTCCTCTATACTCAGCATCGGTCGAAGACCTTGCCACCACATTTTGCTTCTTACTTCTCAAGGTCACAAGATTACCAGCTACAAATGTGAAGTATCTCGACGTAGACCACTGATTAGTAATATTTTCAGCCCAATCTGCATCAGTATACCTTTTCACCTCCATGTGTTCATGCTTCATGTACATTAACCCTGGGGGCGATTGTGCAAGACAAGGTCTAAGTAGATACGAGGAGCACTTCTGGTAGCATTTCAGAATTCAGAGATTGGAGTGATTAGGTTACCCTGATACGTATCCTTGTATTTCTTTGGGAGCCTACAGGCATGTCATTTGTAAATATTGTTAATTTCAATTCAGTATTTCAATTTGTATTTCCTAGCGTCACTTTACAGTCAACCGTCACACATCGATCCTGAATGTATGTTAGGATCGGGATGTGACAACGCAGGATTTGTAGTGTCGTGTTAGCGAGAGCTCTAGTCCGAGCGAGTCCCAGCTAATATCATTTTCTTTAATTCAAACCGCACCAAACATGAATCTGTAGTCCCACTTAAGCTAGTCGCACTTAATAACATGTAAACAAACGAGCCATTACAGTCTTACACTGATTGTCATAGAGTGCCACATATATATTCTACCAAATCTACCCCTATATACAGACACGTGCATAATTTTAGTTATAAATATATGCTGACATTGCTAAAACATACCTAGACCAAAACCATATAAGTTGACTACAAAAGGTGAATGGGCCTACTAGTTAGATCCTTCCTCCTCAATTGTATTGCGTCTCAAATTCAAATTATCTCCCTTAATTTTCTTAATGTAAATTAGTTATGTAATAAAAACCATATAAATTTGACAGAGATTGACACTAATTAGATTTGGAGATCATAATCGTCAATGGAAATGCTCAAACCCCCTTGATGATCACCGCCGTTGCCAAATCCATGTCCTCCTCCCCAACTGCCCCTAGAAGTAGAAGTAGAACTCTCTCCCACATAACCATCTACCCAAAACTCAGTCGTCTCAACCTCATTGCTTCCCGTTCCAGCTGGCTGCAGCGGCTGCGACTTGTTGGCAATCAGCTGAGCATCAACTGCCATGCCAGCATCCGAGGCTGCCCTCTGCACCGACCTGGGCGACATATCATCCCTCACACAAGACGGTAACTCCAACGGGAAGTTAAGGCCTTCCAACGTGGAAGGTCGACGCAAGCAATAATACGCAACGTCTCGAGCCACCGCTGCCGCCTCTGCCGTGGAGAAGGAGCCTAACCAAAGCCGGTCTTGGGTCCCCGGAACACGGATTTCGGACACCCACTTGCCCCATTTCCGTTGGCGCACCCCCTTGAGTTTTCTGTTTGCTGTGCTGCATGGACTCCCGCTTTCTTCCGAACTGTAACTCATGATGATGATGATGATGATGATGATGATGATGATATATGTACTAGTAATTAGCTAGTAAGGAAGAAATGGGAAACGTTGCGACTCAGATTCTGTGAATGAAAAAGGCAAATAGAAAGAAGTGTTTATATAGGTTGGACACTGGCATGGTCAGACTCAGAGGTGCAATAATTTATTGGGTAGGCCCAAGTGGGGGGGCAGGCCAAGTCAAAATTTTCAAAGGTCAAAGCAAGAGGGGATTTCACCACCGAAATCCAAATAATATTAACCTAGAGGCGGCATGGACGGTAAGGTACTCAAACAAGGCAAGGATTTCATGTACGGAATGTTAGTCAATTCTTTTGCTTTTTTATTTATTTATAAAAACTGAATAAATCAACCAAAAGTAAAAAGAAGCATGTGATACATGTTGACTTTATTCCTTTTTTATATAAAACAAGTTCATCTTTATGTATCGGCTAATCGATAATAATAAGCACATGAGATAACATACTCTAATATCATAAAAAAAAATTAATTTTTCAACATAAAACAATTAGTAATATGATAAGGATTAAAATCCTTATTTCCATAACAGTGCATTTATATTTTCAACACGCTTACTTTCGTGTCAAATTTTTAAATCTAACACTTGAACAACATAAATTAGACGATATGTAATGTGTGGTAGTTAAAAATAGAAGAAATAGGAGTCTTTTTCTACAGAAAAACATGTGGTTGATTAAAGTGAGAGCATAAAAGAATGGAAACACACGTCGGGTACAAGAACAAACAAACGAGGGAGTTTAGAGGCAGAGATTATGCCATGTCAGAAAAGACCTTGGGATGTCAATGCATATTACCTAAGCCGTGATGTCATGAGTCCACGACCCACATCGGTCTTTTAGATAAAACGTTACGAAAGGAGCAATTGTCCACGGAAAAACCTATGCCGGTCCAAAACTAGCAAAGAAGATTGACAAGACTGTTTTCATCGTCCCATAAGAGCTACAGGTGGAGTATGTCTTTCAGTACTTTTTTTGAGTTACCTGAAATCAATTTTTAAGGTTGGTTTTTTGCAATTTTTAATGTGTTCTTGGCACACTTCCTAAGAACATTCACTATTTATTTTTAATTCGTGTATTGACTTAAAATATTCACCCGTCATATATATATATATATA
>JADOBS010303425.1:0-18926 GCA_015708375.1 Cydonia oblonga
AAAGGGCATCGTAAATGGTTATTCACGGTGTGAGCCCACAAGGAGTAAAAGCCCCTGTCATAAAAGATATTTTGTCAAATACGACGTTCCCTAGCAGTTGTGAATAATTTAAGCAAAACACGTTGTAAATGCTCTTTAAGGCGTGCCTTGCGCGCCTTAATTGGTATTAGATACGGCGTTAATAGAGTGTCGTAATACTGCAAAAGCAATTATGGCATACCTGTGTGTCGTAATTTATATTTGATACGGCGTTTGTTAAGTGTTGTAATATTGTGAAGGCAATTACGGCATACGGCGTACATCATAAAAGAAGACTACCATCAATAATTACGACTAATTTTGCATGCCGTAGTTTACATTTACTTTTAACAATTCATTTTAGATGGACCTCACTTCATAACATCTAAATTAATATTGTAAGGTGTACAATAGAAAGATAGCAATAATCATCGTAAACGTATTAAACTCTAAATACTTGGATTAATTAGTAAAAATTGTGAATTACATTACAATTGGAAGTTTACAAAAAACCTGAGTTGTATTGTTCCTCTTACAACTTATGCACACCCTAATGCTAACAGAGGGAACTAATGATGACCATAAGGCAACGTCATACCAAAAAGCAATATCCCAAGCACAGCCTCCATGTTCATAGAGCAACCAATTTCGTCACAAAAGAGCACCATACCAAGAAGGAAGGGTTGAGCTAATTCTCAAATCTGTAGGACCAAAATATAAGGCAACATCATACCAAAAAGCAATATCCCAAGCACACCCTCCATATTCATGGAGCAGCCAATTTCATCACAAAAGAGCACCATACCAAGAAGGAAGCTTTGAGCTAATTCTCAAATCTGTACGACCAAAATATATATAGCTAGTAAGTGAGAAAAACCAAGAAATAACTAAAGTAGAAATTGATATAAATTTAGTGGACCATCACAACCAAAATAGTACCCTTTAATTAAGAGCTAGTCAAAGGAGATAGATTCAATTGGTCATGCGATTGTACTAAGGAGTGCATCGTCGAGAAGAAAAAACTCATGTGTTGGTCGAGGTAAGTTTATCCTAGATACAAGTATCTCAAGGACCCAAACTTTCCAATGATTTGGTCCAAGTGGCACAAAATGCATCAAATCTTGAGGATTTGTGGATGCCATTTCAGCAAGTGCAACAACTTCTCTAGTCCCGTCCAATTTAGTAATTTACACTTAGTCCCTTGAGATTTGGGAGAATTATGATTTAGATTACTAGAAGAGGCATCAAGGTTGGAAGATTTAGCTTGAGGCTTGGAAGGAGTAGCATGATGGTTTGCTGAATTAGCACGGTGATTGGCTGAATCATTTGGTAAGTTTGCAGATCCTTGATGATTTGTGCTAACATAAGGAGACTGCCATTAAAGTAGACCATAATTTATGAGTTTGAGGCTAATTTAATATTTAATAATAATAATAATAATAATAATAATAATAATAATAAAGTTTAAGAAAAATGTACTTACCAAGTTAGCATTTTTCCCCATTCGTCCAACTGGTAGGGAATGGACAATATTTTTCAAATCTTCCAACTCTTTTAACAACATAATAACTCTCTCACGATTATATGTTTGAACACTCACATGTGAAGGTGTTGCACCAAACCCAAGTCCCCTTACCCTACCTCTACGTTCGGGTCCAAGCGCTTTGACAAGAGCATCATTCTTAACAAAGTTTTTATCATCATCTGTTTCATTCTTATTTGCTTCTTGTATTTTTTTCTACAATGAAAAAGCAAAATGTTAACTTATAAAATAAAGACTATAATACTAATGCAAATGAGTATAAATTGTTCCATTCATTACCACTGCAGTTGTAACCTCTTCGTTTAAAAATTCAACAGGTTTCCTTGTGTGCCCACGAATGTAACAGCCCGTCCCTAAAAATTATGATTTTTTTATAATTTTAATATGTGGAATTATGAAAATGCCCTTTGAGGCAAAGACGTTGACTTATGTGGACCGCCTTGTCATGACACGTAAGGTTTATTTTCTTTGTGTATTTTTGTAGTACTCGTCGTTACGGACGCGTGGGCGCAAACGGGACGTGATTTGGAGTTATAACGAATGAGATATTAACGTTTAAAGTGGAGGATGAAATTATAAATTTATTAATGTCTAGAATGCTCCAGATTTCTAGAGCAAAGGTCTGTGGAGCCACGTGTGTGGCTGGGATAGTAAAGGAAGAAGAGAAGGGAGAAATATGTACGGTTGAGATAAAAAAGAAAAGGAGAGAAAAGAAGAAGGGAGGAGAGAGGAAGGAAAGGGACCAATAGAAGGGAAGGAAAGGAAAGAAAGGAGGGAGGAGAAAAAAGAAGGGAACGGGCCGGGTTTTCCCTTGACCCGCGTGGTGACCCAGTTCCTTTAGTGTTTTCCGACGATTTTTCATCCAAATTTTCGGCTTTCTTCAACCTCCCATCACTACCAATCACAACATCCTAGCAGCTAATTGTAACAAAAAATCGAGAAAAAAAGGCATGGAAACCGTGAATTTTCGCACGGTGGGTGCGGGGTGTGCCGAAGCTCCTTGGCGTCGATACGCTGTTTTCTGAAGCCAACTATGACCACCACCACTATCAATGGACTTCTGATGAACCCAGGAACATGTCCCAAGCCTTGGATGGGGCGGCGGAGCATCGGATGACACAGATCGACCACACCCAAAACTAAGGTTTCCAAATTAGGGCTTTTCCCGGCCAAATTGGCCTTAGTCACATGTATAAAAGTTGCTCCACTCACTAAGATCTTCATTTCTGTGAAGTTTGAGAATTTTTAGAAATGATTGAATTTTCCGACGAGTAGGGGTGGCCAACCGCCCCCCACGGCGGCGCGTGGCCAGCGGACTGTCAATGTCAATCTAAGTCCTATTAGATGCCCTGAGTTCATAGTTGATATTCATATGATGTGAGTTTCTTATTGTGAATCTAGTTTGATTAAAGTGCATCACTTGATTATTATATGAATCGACGATCCGACCGTTGGATCGTCACCAAACTCTGATACGTCGTAAAACGTAATTTATGAGGATCATAGAAATTTACAGATCGGGAATCTGACTTACGGATCTTCCCGAATCAAATTGGTAAGTTCTTAAAATAAAATGTTACCGCCATTTGAATTTGCAATTGGCGGAGATCCAGCAGTTGGATCGTAATAAAACTTTAGTATGATGTTTTAGAAGCATAATGTGGATCTTTGGAAATTACTGATCAGAAATCCAAGGAGCGGATGAGTTACGTAGGGTTGTGGACCCTACCGTCGATCTTTGACCGATGGTTGACTTTTAGTTAATGGGTCTCAAATCATTCTAGAACTTCCTTAGGGATACGTTTTACGTAAGTTACATGTTCTATCGATAAGATTTTTGAGACATGATTTGATAATTGATCTAGGCGCCGATCGTTCGTGACACCTCGATGTTCGTACTAGGGAGTTGTAGTGCAGACTCCAGGTGAGTGGGCTTTTGGTTTTCTATATAAGTATATATGCTTTACATTTTTCCCAGAAAACTGATTTAAATGATTTTATATTTTGAAATGCCATGTCAAATGTTTTATACTTAGAATATGCATTTAGTAGTTACATATGTTATCATTGACGTTGCGGACGCTCAGGTAAGTTCCAGGTGAGTTTATAGATTGTGGATGTAAGTTGCATGGTTATGATTAAATTTGATGCATTTAGAGCTCATAAACCTGCACCCCGGTGTTAGTGCTCCCACCTGTGGCCAGGGCACGGTCCTTCACGTGATGTTCACCTCCCGCACTGCACGCTCACCTTGGATCCAAGTTTGGTGCACAGTCATGTCGTGCAGACCACTATAGGTGGTTCCGACTCGTAGGTGACCTACGATTATTTGCACAGTCTTCACGTGATCGTAGCACTTGAGCGTACTTATTTACACCCAGTCCTGTCGTATAGACCACTGTAGGTGGCTCCAACTCGTGTGTAGGGATAGTTGATGAGCTATTAGTTCAGCCGTACATGCCACAATAGGTGGATCCGGCTGATATATTACTTTTCAGTGGTTTTCTTCACCTGGTTTACTTATTCATTATGATGAGATATTTGGCATGGCATACAAGTGGATTTTGCTATTTCGAGTATGGTTTCGATATAGATATGTATTATATTTTCTGGGAAATTATATGGGTTTTATGGCGAGGGGTTATAACTTTTACTAAGTGAAATGGTTTTGAAAAGCTTTGTTTTTGCCCACTCACATTTTCTGTTTTGCGCACCTCCAGGTTCTAGTAGCAAAGTTTCTGTATCGACGAGGATTCGTGGCATATTCCAGTACATGTGGCTTCTTATGATGGTATAATCATTATCTTACTTACTGTACTTTACTTATGCTCTGCATCACGTGTGAAATGGGTCCATACCCGCTCACCGTGCACTCGTGTATTTAGGCACTTTTAGGATTAAATTTATTCACAGTTTACACATTATCACACTTTATGGCTTCGTCACCTTCTAGGTGTCGGCCAGCACAGCTCAATTCGGAGTCCTAGTAGACATTCCGGGTCGGGGTGTGTTAACGAATCCATACATCTCCCCTTGTTATTGTATCAGGCATTTCACTTTCTTTTATCTACATCATTAGAAATTTTTTTAAAAAAAAAAAGTACTAAGAGAGAATATTAGATCATAATCTTCATATAACAGCACCACTCATAATTATGTTAAAAAGTAAAATATGACTAATAGAAATAAAAATTGTAGTTTACCATCTCATCTTCAAGGCAAGCATAGCCTTTGCGACTCATTTTGTGTAGCATAGTTTGCTTTGCCCTCATTTTCTTGAATCTCTCACTTATCTCCTATACATCCAAAATTTATTCAATATAATTGTTATGGATTTGAAGTACTGAAAATAGAATGAATATATTTGAATAAAAGAAAAGAAATATTGTTACCTTATATTTTGGACCTAAACTTTTCTTAACGAAACTCCGCCATTGTACCAAACTCACATAATCAGGCTTGAGTTGCTTTGTAGCACGCTTAAAACCAATTTGCTCTCCTCTTTTCTGCACTTTCTTAAGCATTTGGCATCTATGATCTTGCCAATGCTTTGATATCTTTTGTAATGAATACTTCTTATGACATTCATCAACAACAAATTATATATATACACTAAAAGATTAACTTTCAATTTAATTCGCATTGTGTCCTAACAGAATCAAATCACTGTTACTTCTATAGTGTGCTTCCCTTTTTGCCCCTGGTTGATTTGTATAACTTCGATTTTGCCTCTTCTCGACTCTTCTTCTTTGTTTTTTTCTATATGGGAAGGGAAATATCTAGATGTACATGTGTTGGTCATTTAGGAAGGAAAATAGGTTAAACGTACGCATGTTGATCATCTGGGATGAGAGGGAGTCCCCCTCATTCCACTCTCAGAAATCTCAAAAATAGCTCTGCAACTGGAGAACATTGAAAGAGATGATTGTGGCCTACCACTACTACAATATTAGCTTTAGGTGGCGGATGATGGTGGCGAATATTAGAAAAATCCCGTCGGATAAATTATATCCGACACATCATTTAATTAGTGGCGGATATTAGAAAAATCTTGTCGGTTATATTCGACATAAATTCTTGTCGGATATTTAGTGGCGGATATCAAAAAAATACTGTCGGTTATATCCGATAGTATTTTTGAATCTTTTTTTTAAAAAAATATTTTTTATGAGTAAACCCTAATGATAACCTTGCTTTTGATGAGTACTACAAACTAGAATTTCCAATTGCTCCCAAAGAAGAACTGTACAATACAGATTTACACGTGTTCGGCGTTTGTAATGGGCTAGTGCTTCTTGCTCATTATAAGTATCATTTAGGTTTCATGTTATGCACATTGTCTGGCACATAAACATACATGAACATCTGGTGTACTCTATCATGTCTGATTTTATTATTTTAAAATGTTATATTGATTAAAAATAAATAAATAAACACATGTTTTTAATTTTTTTTTTCACTCATGGCCTTGTCGGATATAACCGATGCGAACAAAGAAAATTTTTGGACGGCCGCCAGAATAATCTCTGAATGTTTTTTTTTTTTTTTGCGATTTTTTACACATGCTATCTCAGAGTATATACAACATATTTGACGTTGGATCATTGAAACTAGTTTCGTAGAATGCATATCCTATCAAATTGACAGATTTAACAAACCCTTAAGAGTTAATGTTATACTTCCATTAAGTATAAAATAAGATTTATGCACTAGTGTAAATATTTTAAATTGAAGATCGAATTCATTCATTGCATTCTTATAGGGTCGAGGAGTGTAGCTGTAAAAAATCATCAAAATCGGAGCTAAAATAACCGTTAAATTGTGATTTTTCGTTTATAACCATCGAAAACTTTTGTTACGTGTTCTAATCTCTGAATGTTTTTTTTTTTTTGCGATTTTTTACGTATGCGATCTCGGAGTGTGTACAAACAAGTTTGACGGTTGGATCGTTGAAAAACGTTTCGTAGAATACGTATCGTATCAAAATGGTAGATTAAACAAACACTTAGAGTTAATGTTATACTTCCCCATCAAGTATAAAATAAGATTTTGTGGTATCCACTAGTGTCAATATTTTAAATTGAAGATCAAATTTATTCATTACATTCTTATAGGGTCGAGAAGTGTAGCTGTAAAAAATCATTAAAATCGGAGCTAAAATAACAGTTAAATTATGATTTTTTGTTTATAACCGACGAAAACTTTTGTTCCGTTACCTAATCTTTGATTGTTTGTCTTTTTACGATTTTTTACGTATGAAATCTCGGAGTGTTTACAAATAAGTTTGACGGTTGAATCGTTGAAAAGAGTTTCGTAGAATGCATATTGCGTCAAAACAGTAGATTAAACAAACACTTAGAGTTAATATTAAACTTCCATTAAGTATAAAATAAGATCCACTATTGTAAATATTTTAAATTGAAGATCAAATTTATTCATTACATTCTTATAGGGTCGAGGAGTGTAGCTATAAAAAAATCATTAAAATCAGAGCTAAAATAACCGTTAAATTGTGAATTTTTGTTTATAACCGTCGAAAACTTTTGTTCCGTTACGTAATCTTTGAATTTTTGTTTTTTACAATTTTTTACGTATGCAATGTCGGAGTGTGTGCAAATAAGTTTGACGGTTGGATTAGATAATATTTAGTTTGTGTGATGACATTTATTTATTTAATTTTACATGGGTTATTATCTATTAAACCAAATAATTATTTATTTAATTTTTAAAAACATATTCTATTTAAATACATATTATTTATTTATTTATTAAACCAAATAATTATTATTTTATTTTTTTAAATCGTAAGAAAATTTTGGGGGGAATTTAAAATTTTGGAAGGGAATTTAAAATTTTGGGAGGGAATTTTGGGGGGATTTTTGCCACCATTTTTTTATGTCGGTTACAACCGACTGTAATGAAAATTTTATGTTGGTTTTTATTTTTTTAAAAAAAAAATTCTGTCAGTTTTAGCTGACAGTAATGAAAATTTTCCCAAAATAAAACCCCTCTATCTTTCCTTTCTCCCATTCCTTCCCCTTTTTCTCCTCTCCTCATTTCCTTCTCCTTCTCTTCTCCCCTTCTCCTTCTCGCTTCAATCATCAGCACGTTTTAAATAGAAATTATAAACTTCTTAACTTTCTTAAATAGAGATATCGAAGCATGAGAAAATCCCGCATACAAAGGAAGAAAGGCAGCAACATAAAGGAGATACCTTGTCAATTCCTTAGCGAGATGAATTAGAGCACAACATCTTGAAGACACACAAAACCCTGATGGTTCATAGTATGCTTTGTGCATTATGAAGTTCAGTTTTGTAAGTTTTCAGTGATGCATCATTAGTTAGTTTTATATTTCTTCAAGTTTCATTTTCAGTTTTTATATTTTAGAGAATATCTATAGATTCCCTTGACCTATAATGATACTGGTATGACTATTCCTATTCCTGTGAATTGAGACCACCAATATTTCCATAAAACATCGATAATTTTTCTTATTGTTTTCTGCTACTTCTAATCCTAATATGATATAGACCCCGTCTCCCAATCTACGAGTTGTAGACCAAGTTGTATACTACCCTAGGGCTTCGTAACAACTTAATAACATCTCTTAACTCAAAATTAGATCCTCAGGTTACAACGACAGCCTATCTCTAATAATTGTGGGAAAGTGGGAAATCCCAGTATACTCTTTAGCGATAAAGGATGCTTGTAGGGGATGCCAGTGAAAAAAAGTTTACAGTGGAAAGAAATCAAATCACCTGTAGGGCTTGCAAAGAATTTCCGGCAGCAAATAATGTGAAAGTTCTGCCCTTGTTTGCATTCCTCAGTGTATAACAGCTTGATACTATATTATGGTTATTGAGTTAAGGTACTTTACCTTCTATTTGCATGCAGGGTCGGTTCTATTTTGGGGAGTTAGTGGAGGATGATACTGGTTGTGATGAGGATATATCAGTTGTAAAAATATATGTTCATTCTTTGTTGTATTATACAGAGGCGAAAGTTACCATCTGTGGAAAGATTTCTCTAATGTGTTGGTTCTTTGTTGCTATTCAGAAATTAATACATTTGAATGGGAAAAGAAATAATTCAGAAAGTGGTTTATATATTTTTTTATTAATATATTTTCTGTCGGTTTTATCCGACAGACTATGCTCTTATTAATCATTATTAATAAAAATTTTGTCGGTTGTATCCGACACAAGTTCTGTCGGTTTTAGGTTATTTTCTGTCAGTTTTAGAGTATTTTCTGTCGAAAAATTCATTTCCTGACGCTAGCAATTCTGTCGCTTATTATATCCGCCACTGCATCCATTTTCTGTCGGATTTTGCTTAATATCCGACAGTAATATATGTTTTTTGTCGGTTTTTGGACCGCAAGTTATAGGTGATTTTGTAGTAGTGTACACAAGCCTTTCTTCGACTTCCTCTATTCTACAACTCTCTCATCTAATTTTAAAAGCTGGGGGAAAAACTAGGCTCTTCCAGAGACTTCACACCATCACTCACCACGGAACTCACCTTTCCCTTCTTTTCTCTTTCAAATCAAAGTCTCTGAAATCTTCAAAATTCCGACAACCGCCTCCGGTGTGTCTTCTACGACTTCGACTAGAACCCGTCTCGAAATCTCTCTCAGAACCCAGCTCGAGTCCTCAGGTAAAACCGTATTCTTCCCTGGTTTTTTCTTCTCAACATCTTACAATACTATTTGTTTCTTCGTATTCTCTTAATGTTTGGCTGAAATTCCTAGTTGCCGACTCCCACTGTTTTCCTTCTCGACTCATCTGCCAAAATCTCTTCAGTTTCAACAGGAGCGGTCACCACTCTTCCCAAAGGTAAATTTATCTTCTCTTTCTTGAATTCGGAATCTTCCAAATCCTCATCTACATCGTTTGATTTTTGAAATTTTGATTCCACAGAAACATGGACTTGCTTTGTTCTCTCTGCAGCTCTGCCCATTTTCCACCAAAATCATATCTCAAACTCTTCCAATTTCGAACACGACATGCCCGGCGAAGGTCGGTACCCTCACTTATACCCAATTTTCCTAAAAAGATAATTTTAATATCAGTGATGGGTTTTTAACAGGGGCTTCAATTGAATTAGGGTTTTGTACTGTTATATCCCAATTTGCACCAAAATCACATCTCAAACTCTAAAGAAAAAGAGCAAGATGATCAAAAGCAACAATCCACATCACCTTTCTTTGTTAAAAATATTGAACTGATCCTAGGTGAGTAGAAGCGTTGATACGCAATAAATTTATTTCCTGAGAAAGTAGTGTTTAATTTACTCTTAATATATGCTCAATTTATAATCTAATCTTAATTTGTCTTCAATTTCTTTTAGAAATTAGAATTCCGATTTCAATTTTATTTAGAGAATTCATATACTTACCTTTCTTTTACAGATTCCTGATAAGCCTTCCTCTTTGGAATGAAGCAACAAAGGAAAATATCATGCACGGGTATTTTGTTTTATCTTTACATTTTCAAATTATTATTTTTTAAATCTGTTGTACCCAATTTGGACTGCATCCATAAAACCAAATTTCATATCTTACTGCTGTCCTTTTGATGGTCTGAAGAACTCAAAGCTTAATCCAAGTTTTTTATTTTATTTCCGAAATTATAGTTGTGGTTTTCATTGACTAATGGTGCTGATTTGGTTGGAAATTTCAAATTTTTCAGGTCAGGTCCTCAAGAATTGAAAAGCAATGAATTGAGGGACTGTTCACTGTAAAGTAGCTTCGGTATTCAATCAAACTTTCGCCATTTTTCGCAATCAGTTGATTTATTTTTTAATCCAATGTGCATGCTTTGTGTAGTTTTAATTTTTGTTTTGGGATGTTTTTGTTCTATGTTTCAAGTGATTATTAAAGAATGTTATAGTTTGGTAGTTGCTTATCTATGTTGTGTCCATCAAGTATAATAGTCACCGTTCTTTTTCTGATTGTCAGATCTTTGATGGGCACAATGGAAATGCAGCAGCAGTATATACAAGTGAGAATTTGTTAAAGCACGTATTGGGTGCTATTCCCCGTGGGCTAGGAAGGGAAGAGTGGCTCCAAGCTTTACCTCGAGCCTAGATTGATAAGGATTTCCAGAGCAGAGGTATGGAATTTACAACTTGCTTAGTCTTTGTTCTTCTTTTTGGTTTTTCTCTTATTTTTCAGCACAAATGTACTAATTCTTTCTACTCTTATTTTGTGGCCATATGAAACTTCTGGAACAATAGCAACCTTTGTAATAGTTGATGGATGGACCGTGGCAGTTGCATCAGTGGGAGACTCCCATTGTATCTTAGATACTCAGGGTGGTGCTGTTTCCACCTTAACTGTTGATCATAGACTTGAAGAAAATGTAGAGGAGTATGTATCTACTAAAATTCACTAACATTTCTCTCTTTTTATTGTTCTGTGCATTTTGCTAATGGAATATTTTCTTTGTAATTGTAGGAGGGAGCATGTTGCTACAAGTGGTGGGGAAGTTGGGAGGTTGAGCATTGTTCGTGGTGCAGAGGTGAGGGCTTTTAGATCTTTTTGCTTTATTGACGAAAACAAAGAAAATAATATTTCTGTCGCTAAGTCTTAATTAAAATATGTTTTTCATTGTGTAATATATGTTGTTTTGACATTTATAGATTGGACCCCTCCATTGTTGGCCAGGGGGTTTATGCCTTTCTAGATCAATTGGAGACATGGATGTTGGGGAGTTTATAGTTCCAATACCATATGTGAAGCAAGTCAAGGTATCTTTCTTTGCATGGAACTTCAATTTTTAACAAGGTTTTATTCAATTCAATGCCAGGTATTTTAACCTGAAAGCTAACATTCTTATATTGTTTTAAAAGCTTTCAGATGCCGGTGGGAGGCTTATTATTGCTTCTGATGGCATCTGGGATGCTATATCTTCTGAAATGGCAGCAGTCTTGACGTGGGTTGCCAGCTGAACTTGCTGCCAGACAAGTTGTGAAGGTTAGTTGAACTACTTGGCTATTTTCTTGCAATATGCATGTTAACCTCAAAGGCTAGAACTCTTTCTTATTGATGGTGGATTTTGTTGTAGGAGGCAGTAAGGTCAAGGGGTCTAAAGGATGATACAACCTGCATAGTTGTTGACATAATCCCTCTTTAAACTACCGAACAGCCATCAACTCCACCAAAAAAGATTAACAAGCTTAGGACCCTTTTGTGGCTGCTTGAGAGCTTAAAATAATCGAATGAGAGATGATACGCCTTTCAGTTTCTCAGCTTAAAAAAAATTTTGATTGCAAGTTCCTGAGCTTTTGTGATATGTCTTTACTTAATCTGGTTGTTTAAGGAAGTGGAAGAAGACAATGGCATTTGCTTAACTCAAAGCTTTTCTTTCAATGGTTAATCAGTAATAAACAAGCGTATATGAGGTTGGAGGAATCGGCAGTTGAAGTTGAGCACTTGCCTTTTAAGGCACAATGAGAGGGTGTGGTAAAAGATCACCTCACCTCACCTTTTTTTTTTTTTTGTTTAAATATGGTTTTATTTACTGATTTGGATTTTCAGATTGAGTAAAGTTTGATGCTTTATGTGTTTAAGTAGGCATGTGATTTTTTTTTCAAGTCATATGGGAATCCAGTTCTCTCACGTGGCTCCTGTTCGTGACACCTTGAGAATTCTCCACCAAATGGGTGTTGTTTTGATGTTCGGAGGCCAAATGCCTGTCGTCAAGGTAAGAAATTTTCCTCTTCAGTTACACAAATTTTCGCTGGTTCTTTGTTGTTTTAGTGAGAGTTCATTAAACTATGAGCATGTTTGGGAATTGAAGTGAATTGTGAATCTTGGTTTGTTCTCTTTGCTTGAAATTTTAGTACATTTTGTGTAATTTTGGGAGTTGAAATGGATTATGAAACTGGGTAATGGTTATACATATTGTATTATTAGTGAAAAAAAATTCATTTTCATATCCTTAAATTAAGGTTAATACAATTGCATTGAATGATTTCCTTCATATATTGGCTTCTATAGGGTTGGAAAAGTTTCTTGATAGAGATTTTGGCATAGGTGTGTGTAAGAGGACGGAGTACTTCATCCCTGAGGCAAGTCCTTTTACACAAATTCGTGTGGAATACATAGTTGTATATGGAGCTTTGTGTAAACAAAGCTAAAAGTACAACTTTCTTTGTGTACTTTTTATTTTTAAATGTGATTTAAGACCTATGATGGGAGTGAAGGACTAAAATTGTTGAAAATATACATAGCTACATCTATTTATTTTGATTTAATATTAATTAATCTTATATCTACTCTTAAACCTTTTAAGGGCGTTTAATTGTCCATAAGGGAGAAAGTTATCCTGTAATTTTGCTTAGCATAATTTAATTGATTGACTAATTTGGGTTATTCTATAGTTCTTTAGTAATAGAAGCAACCAATATCATGTTATTCAAATTTGTACTTTTTTTTTTCTAGTCTTCTCAGCAACCAAATGGAGGTAGGTATTTTGGAAATATTTATGAGCATTGAATTAGGTAAATTTTTTTTGTTTTTTTTTCAATTTGAAATCCAAAATAATATAGAAGATAAGAATAATTTTTATTTTATGTAAGATCCCACATTGTCCAGGGATGTGGATCCTGTAAGCCTTATATGTATATTCCTATTTCTACCTAGCACGAAGCTTTTTGGGAGCTCACTGGCTTCGGGTTCCATAGGAACTCCGAAGTTAAGCGAGTTCCCCTGAGAGCAATCCCAGGATAGGTGACCCATTGGGAAGTTCTGCTCGCGTGAGTTCCCAGAAACAAAACTGTGAGGGTGTGGTCGAGGCCCAAGCGGACAATATCGTGCTACGGTGGAGTCGAGCCAGGGATGTGGTGGGGGCCCGAGTTGGGATGTGACAATTTGGTATCAGACCTAATCCCTAGTTGGAAGTGTGCCGACGAGGATGTCGGTCCCCAAAAGGGGGTGGATTGTAAGATCCCACATCGCCCATGGATGTGGATCCTATAAGCCTTATATGTATATTCCCATCTCTACCTAGCACGAGGCATTTTGGGAGCTCACTAGCTTTGGGTTCCATAGGAACTCCGAAGTTAAGCGAGTTCGAGCGAGAGCAATCCCAGGATTGGTGACCTATTGGGAAGTTCTTCTTGAATGAGTTCCCAGAAACAAAATCGTGAGGGCGTGGTCAGGGCCCAAAGCGGACAATATTGTGCTACGGTGGAGTCGAGCCCGAGATGTAATGGGGGCCCGGGCTGGGATGTGACATTTTAGGTTTCTTTAGAACTGCTGGTGTTTGGATTTTCATATGTTCAGGCGATTTATTTGTTTGATCTTAAGGAAAAGAAGTTAAACGTACACATGTTGATCATCTGGGATGGGAGGGAGTCCCTCTCATTCCACTCTTTATCTCATTCCACTCTAAAAAATCTCAAAAATGGCGCTACGACTGGAGAGCACTGAAACTGTTGATCATTGCAAATTTCAAACAACGAAAATTCAGAGTAATAAGCAAAAACAACTCACAATGACAGCACAAAGACACAAACAACAATTGATATCTGATACATTTCAAAGTTATAAGCAAAAAGAACTCACAATGAGAAGCACAAAGACACAGACAACAATTGATATCTAATACATGTCACAATTTGAATATCATGTGGATTCAGTTGCTTTCATTTATTTTTAAATAATTTAAAATGAGTGTTAAATTTTGGTTACAGTTTCAAACCTGCAGCGGAGCGCGGGCTTCTTTGCTTGTTTATTCTAAAACATAAAACATTAAATTATTGAAACTGATAGAGGACTAATTTAAACATCAGAATAAAAACATAATAAGGTTTTTATATTACCTGAACATGCTCCCATAATTGATGCTTAAAGTCATCAGTAAATTGTTTCTATGTATCTACGGTAATGGGAACCAACTCCGTTGCCCTGACACCAAGGAGAGAAGCATACTTTGCTGCATTTTCCCCAAATGGTTAGCCTCGATGATTGAAGTCAACTAGGAGCTTTTCCCCTTTGCTAAGATATTGCAATTTAGCCCGACCCCTAGGTTTCCTTTTTCCTTCATTATTCTTAGACTCACCAACCTTGCTTTTGCCTTTGTTTTTTTTCACGGATGCTTCTTCAGTGGAAGGTGAATTATTATCCTTACTTCCTTCATTGTCAAGTATAGATGGTATGTCAGGTGGAGGATTAGAAGTTCCTTCTTGTATTATGAAATTACGACTCTGTCTTGCCCGTAAGACAGTAGCGACAATAGCAGCTATCTGTTTCTGTGATCGTTTGGCACCCTATTTTGACGACTATATAAGAATATAAATGAAGCAAGAAAAAATGTGAGAACACTTTATATGATTATTTGAGGTAAAACAAAAAAAGAAAGAAATTGGTAGAGTATGTCAGCTTACTTCACCAGACATATTCACTTGTATGCAGACTTCCAAAAATCATATTTCAACCTGTGAACCATGAACATTAATGTAATCATCACAAGTACCATCTCATAATTTGTATCCTCAACCATGAAAATGATAACTATTGTCACCCAAGTGCATGTCAAGTCTTGTTACACCTAATGGTATGGACAATGTACAATCACTCTCATCAAAATTATCAAAATCATAAAATCCCCTAACTGGTGCATCCAGCACAACATACCAATTTGATTCATCGCATACTCTCCAATAAAACACTTTCTTAGCTTGAGAAGCTAATATAAATGGATCATTTTTAAATTGATGTGGGCCTTGATGGAGATTAACCAATGTGAATCCTTCTTCAGTTTTGACACCATTGGTTATATTTGCCCAGTCGCAATCAAATATAGGCACTTTAAACATGTGATAGTCAAGCAAGATTATGTCATTTATAACCCCATAATAAGTAACTTTTCCAATGGCTTGAGATATGTCTTTTGCACTAGATCGACATAGTGTGTCTGCTTCCAAGGATACACCACTATCTTGTGTACTTCGATCAACATCTCTTGTGTGGAAGCGATTTCCATTGATAATATAGCCAGAATATGACATTACATCTCTCAAAGGCCTACATGCAAGCTACTTCACTGTAGTTGACATACCACTAGTATTGCCAAACTTGATTTTTCTTTCTAACCATTCACTAAAAGTCGATATATGTTTTCTTTCTAAAGACTTTCATTATTCAAAAGGCGTCCATCTGAATGCTTAAGCTCTTCTCGGTGCATTCTGGTACAAAAAACAAGGGCATGCAGTTAGATTTGCTTAATTTCAAATGCCATAGAAAGTTATATATGGTGTGTGTGTGTGTGCGTATTACATATAAATTCTAAAGTTATTCTTACACTATGTACAGTTGAACTTCTGCTGTATTTAATAATACATAACGATGAGTGATCTCCAACATGTCCATGGCTTTCAACCTTCCTGCTAAACTGGGCATTCTGTCAGTTGCTATTCCAAATTCAGATTCCTCATTACGGATTTGTCGATCTCCGACTCTAGCAACTTCTTTTATGTACCCACTACAATGCTTTGAGTTTTCTTCACTAGCATAACGTTCTGTTATACAACCTTTAGGTCTTGCACGATTTTTAACAAATCCTATTAGTATCTTCAAAAACCTAGAACAAGATACAAAACCAGACACATTGCAATTTATTTTGTAAAATTTAATTGAAGCCTTATATATGCACATGTACATAATAATATTTATACAAATGAAAAATACCTTTCAAATGGGTACATCCAACGAAATTGGACTGGGCCACCTATTAGAGCTTATCTACCAAGATGAATTGTCAAGTGCAACATAATATCAAAGAAGGAAGGTGGAAAATACTTCTCAAACATACACAAGGTCTCTGCAATTTCGGAGTCAAGAGCTTCCAATTTGTTTTTGTCAATGACTTTTTGACACAATTCATTGAAAAATGCACATAGTCAGAAGATTGCAATCCTTGGTCCATCTGACAAAAGGCCTCTTAATGCCACATGTAACAATTGTTGTAATAGAACATGACAATCATGAGACTTCAAGCCTAAAACTCTACAGTCTTCTAAGGAAACATGAACAACAATGTTGAAGCTGTAACCATCCGGTAATTTTAAATCTGCCAACCTCTTACAAAACACCTTTTTCTCTGCTTGTGTAAACATGTGTGGCCCTTGAGGCAAATGAACATTAACCCCATCCATATGTAAGTCCTCTCTAATTCCCAAGTTTTGCAAATCTTTGCGAGAATTGACCCTGTCTTTTGTTTTTCTCTTCATATTCAAAAGTGTCCCCAAAATGCTCTCACATATATTTTTTTCAATGTGCATCACGTCTAAATTATGACGCAAAAGTAATATCTGAAATATATACATTTAAAAGAAAATTCTCATAAATATAAGTAAAATCATGTTTAAAATGAATAGGAAAAGTAAACAAAAAGGCCAAGTAGAAATTCTAACCTCCCAATATGGTAGATCAAAGAAGATGGATTTTTTTTTTCCAAGGCCAAATAGCATCTGTCTTCTTCTTCTTTCTTCTCTTCCCAAACTTTCTCTTATTTCCTACCTTTCCCCAGTCATTCTCCCAATCATTAAGTGCATGGGCAATTTATAAACCATTCAACATTCTAGGCTTAACCCCATGTTCTTCTTTTCCATCATACCAATCTTCATTTGTGTGGAATGGATGATTATGAGCAAGAAACCGTCTATGGCCCATGTATGCAAACTTATGACTAGCGTCAAGCCATAATGAACATGTGCCAACATCATATATCGGACATGCTACTTTACCTTTTACAGGATGTCCAGACAAATTTCCATAGGCTAGAAAATCACTTATTGTCCACATTAGAATAGCCTTCAAATTGAACATGGACTTATCAAATGCATCATACACTTCAATGCCATTGTTCCATAGCTTTTTAAAATCATCAATCAGTGGCCCCAAATATACATCTATATCATTTCCTGGCTGCTCCTTCCCAGGATTTAGTAATGACAACATCACATTATCCTTAGACATGCATAATGATGGAGGAAGATTATACGTAACTAGTACCACTGACCAAACACTATATCTTGAACTAAGATCAACAAAAGGATTAAACCCATCAGATGAAAGGGCAAATATAAGATTTCGTGGATCTGATGCAAAATTAGGATACTTACGATCTATTCTTTCCCATGCCGGTGAATCAACCGGATGTCTCATCTTTCCATCTTTACTTTGCCATGTCAACAAATATAAACCGTGAAATTATTTCTCTTTTAGACTATGGCAACGTGGAAAGTTTTACATTGCCATGTTTGAATGTGAATACAAGCACAGGTGCATAGTTTTGACAACTTAATGAAAAATGACATTAATTACCCTATAAATAACCATCCATATTGAACAATTGATCAACACTTAAAATTAAAGAAAGAATATATAAAGCAAAATACCTTATTTGCGCTACCGTGTTTATTATTATAATTTTGGGGCGTGTTGCTAATGTGGAAGATCTTCACTTGAGTGCACCGGAGCGGAAGCTTATATAGGCTTACAATGAAAAGCCGGTTCTTTCACGTCCTCAACATGAATTTTACATGGTGAGCGTGTTTGGATTACTTTAACTTTTTACTTCAGTTTTCCAATTCGCCTTCGATTTTATGGTTTCTTAAGGTTTGTTTTCTTGCTAACCGTAATGGATTTCAGGGAGAAAACTACCTCGAGATTGATTTGGACATGCACAGATTTAGTTATATCTCTAGGAAAGGGTTTGAAGCGTTCCTAAATAGACTAAAGCACTGCATTTTTTATGTCGGGCTCACGATTCAGGTAATTTTCCCAGTAACAAGTTAAACTTCTATTATCAATCACTTAATTCTTTTTTCTTTTGCTGGCCTTTTGGAGTTGTTCATCCATATCTTATATTTGCATTTCGAAACAGGGAAACAAACCCGAAGAGTTGCCGGAGCAGATCTTATGTTGTATACGATTAAACGGAATTGACTACATGAACTACCACCAACTAGGGTTGATCCAAGATCCCCTTTGACAACCTGTAAATGATGGGACAATGTAAATCTCGTATTTAACCATTAATACAGTTCAAATTCAAGAAGAAATTGTGTCTTTTTTGTGTAGTTTTATAGACTCAGAATCTCCGGTGAACTGAGGCAGCTGTTGAAAGTAATGGGTAATGGGAATGGTAAGTGCCATGTCAGTATAAGTTTGTTAGTAAAAAGAGTAACATGTCAGCAAGGTTGTTAGTAAGGTTGGTAGGAGTCGGTTATATAGTTAGGATGATAGCTTAGCTACTAAGTCTTGAAAGGACTATATATAACAGCCTTAGCTGAACAATTGTAACTGGATTGAGAATTATCAATACAAAGAAATTTCATTTTTCTCTCTTATT